>JAHWFO010034948.1:4772972-4803922 GCA_023313115.1 Rhysida immarginata | reverse complement strand
TTTCAGTCACTATAGTTCAAACAGCTTCATAGTTACTTCTGGAATCAGCTGGTTAAAATAAGAAAGATGGAAAAAGAAAACCAACATGCCAATTGCCCACAAAGAATTTAATCTACCGAGTTCGTATATTTTTCAACTGCAAAGCAGTGTTCTTTCAATAACACTCATAATGAAAGAATGTTATTTCTCCCGTCTCCACTTCTTTCCCCCAAAAATTCTCTTGCTATTATATAACACTCTAATCCACTCCTCAATAACTCACGGCCTTCAATTTTGGGGTTCGACCACTAACCATAATCTTCTACGCTTATTCAGACTTCAAAAATGGTTCGTCCGAATTCTATTAAAACTACGCAAACCAGCCCCTGTCTCTCATCTTTTTACCACAGTGGGTATCACACCCATTCAACAACTCTACTTTATAAACCTTGCAATCTTTATATACAAGATACTCAACAATTACATTTTAATCTCCCTCCCTCAACCCTTATTTACAATCAATAGCGCGCCTCCTTACAACACTCGACACTCAGCCTCCTTGCAAATAGCACGTATAAAGCATAATTACGAACTCAAAAGCATCTCTGTCTCAGGTAATAGACTCTGGTCTTCTATACCACCAGATCTCCGAATGTCCCCGAATATTGTAACCTTTAAAAATCGTATCAAGAATTATTTCTTAACACACGCCTATATAACTTTCCCTTTCCCGCCTCACCCCCTCAACATAATTTATATTACATTATAATTTATTACACCACTGTTATACACTGTCTCTTGTTCCCCATCCAGGGACCTACCCCGTCGGCCTACGGTCATACTGGCCCTGGATGGACGATTGTAATGTTTTTATGGAATAGGTTTTAACCAAATAAATAAATCAATAAACAAATTTTATGCATAGCGAGAAATTCATAGTTTTGCTTTTCTTGCTCTACTTTATGGTATTCAGCAAGAAACTTTGTTGGTACCTGCGTAAATTTCTTGCTCTACATGCTTTCTCTCGAGGGAGAGACAAACTGATTCCACTCCATGAGGAAGTCTAGAGGAATTCCTCAGTTGCTAAAAATCACTGCATGTTTCGATCCTTATGGAAGTAAAGGCAAATAGCAAATATAAGGGTCGTACAAATGAAAACGAAAATTATTTATTCTATCCAAAGTGTCTACGAGGAATTTAAAAATACTCTCCAAATGCGTTAAGGCATTTATCCTACTGTGTATCAAGGCGTGTAATTCCTTTACGGAAGAAGTCTTTCAGTTGCGTGTGGAACCATTCCAAAACGTCTTCACTTCATCGTCCAACTGAAACCTACAGCCTTTCAGATGTTTCTTGAGATCCCCAAACATGTGAAAATCACATGGGGATGCTGCATTGCTTCCCAGTTGAACTTTTTGATGAGGTCTACCGTTGCTTTCGAGGTGTGAGGATGCGCGTTGTCGTGGAGAAAAAGCACTCCTATAAGAAGTCCAGGATGCTTGCATTTGATGGCCGTGCGCAGTGCCTTCAATGTTTCCCCATATTGTGCTGTGTTAACTGTGGTGCCTTTTTCAAGAAAGTCCAGTAAAATCAGGCCTTTGCGGTCAAAAAACACTGTCAACATCACTTTCCCCATGCTGTTTGCGATTGCTTTTGATTTTTTTAGGGTGGTGACCCATAATGCTTCCATTGACGACTTTTGACGTTTGCTTTCGGGCTGGAAATGAAAGCACCAAGTTTCATCCCCTGTAACGATTCTGTCGAGAAAACTCTCTCCTTCCTGTTCATAGCGAGTCAAATGTTGCAAGGACATGGCCATTCGAACTTTGTAGTGTTGTTCTGATGTCAAATGATGCAGGGCCCATTGTAAACAGATTTTTCTGTAGTGGTGAGTGTTCCTGATAATGGAGTGAACAGTTCCACAACTAAGGCCAGTTTTAGCAACCATGACATCGATTGTCACTCTTCTGGTTTCCTTTAAGGCAGCGTCCATTTTGGCTTTGGAACCATCCGTGAATGACCGTCCCACCAAAAACCTTTTGCTCCATGCCCAAACACGAGTGAAGGTTAGGCAGTCATTTCCATAGACGTTCTGCATACGATGATGAATTTCAGAAACTGAAATCTTTCGCATGTCAAAAAACGAATTACTGCTCTCTGTTCATGTTTCATTGACTCCATTTTGTTGTTTGGACGAAGCGATCACTTGCAGAGCTTCGAAGCGCAAGCTATCTTTCTTTCTCACGTGATGCAACCTATTGTTTAATTTGCACATGAGGTTTCGCAATTTTTGAAAACAAAAACTTACGATCCTACACGTCTTCCCCCCCCCACCCCACAAATTTTCATTAGTACGACCCTTATACATACTATTGTTTAAGTAGCTCCACTTAAAATGAAAGTTGTCCTTTCTTGTATTAAATTGACTTTATGGAGATTCAGTTGGTATTCTAAATTAAGTTTCACAGATGTTTAAAATGAGCTGGAATTATTTTTTATAGCCACTGTTTAGCCATTTTCATATTTTTTTTCTAGCGACCAGTGTTGTCAACTTAGAACATTTTTTTCCTGCTAAAACAAGAGCAAAAAAAATCTATTGAATTCAGTTGAGTTTCTATTATGACCAAAATTTTCAGTTTAAACTGAACAGTTTATTTTTTATTTATTTATTTTTTTGGAAAAAAAAATTCTCTTATAAAAAAATTTTTTTTTTTTTTTTTTTTTTTTTACAAGAATAAATTATGTCCTCCAGGGTTTGTACGTGGACTTAAATTCCTAGAAAACCCTGAAATTTTATTAAACTGTTTTCATTTTAAATTTTCAGCAGCTTGAGGTGAGAGTTGGCTTTTATTAATTTTCATAATTCATTTTCTTAGTTCCCAAAAGCCTGTATTCATTAGGGAATCATAAAATGTGAATTTTAATAATGTCACAGACTTAACTTTTGTTGAGAAAAAAAAAAATCACCTACCAGAAATCATTGTTTGCCAATTTAGTTTACAGCAAAAAAAGTAGTGTATAATTATCTGACTTGGGGATGGACAAAAGACAGTTCGGCCCAATTTCTTATTAAAATTATGGATATCATTTGATTTTAAATGACTTGTGTAGAATAAAAGAATGAAGAGACACAAGAACCCTGGAATAAAATAAATAAAAATATATTTTATTTGAGAAATTAATAATTTTCTTTTATTAATGGAGGGCTCTTATGTGCAGATTCGACGGTCCCATTCTTATTTTCTTGTACAATTTCTGTCACTTTGATTCTTATGTTATCCTATTGCATTTTTCTCACTGCCCTTATATAAATAATCTCCCATTGTCCTATCCCAGCACATTTCCATTTAATTTCCAAAATAATTTTTTATCCTGCTCTTTGCTTTGACAAAGGATATCCTCTATCCAAAACATTTTTTCATGGTATTTATCACAGTGTTCATTTTCACTTTTTGATTTTAAATGCTAATTTAACAGCTGAAACCTCTCTCCTAAACAGGCTAAATAATAAAAAAAATTTTTTTCAGATACACATGGGGAAATGGTAGGATATTATAAGCATAACCTAATCCTACTACCAAACCTCCAAAGAGACTTGTCCAGCTGATTAACTTGGACGAGCTAGTTCCAGGATCTCTTCTATCTGAGAACCAATTATTTTAAAACTACAGGTTGCTTTTTTAATGTCAGATAATGGCTATAGTCAAGTTAAGTGACAGGCAAAGGAAACTTTTATTCTTCATTTCCATTATAAATGTACAGAATTATATAAACATCATTTACTCCAAAAAAAATATTTAACTACAGGGTAACAAATTAACTACTTAAAGTTTAACTTTAATCCCTTCTACAAAAACAAAATTTAATAATTGATTCACAATTTCTTATTAACAATTTATTAAGCTCAAAATGATACAACTAGCATAAATGCTAAATCTGAATTTTAAACTTAAATCACTTTAACATCTATGTCTTCATCTCCATATTAATTGCATGCTATCGGTACTATTTTTTTTTTTTTTTGCAACTATATAAACATCCCTCGTTTCTAAGTCATTTACAAATCGTACACATTTGCACAAATTTAATTACTTCCGATCTGATCATTGGCTTCTTCACATTCTCTGCGGTATTTCCTAATATATTTTCCAGTCATTGGTTGAAAGTACCAAGCTTGATAATCGCCTCGCTTTGCCATTAAACTACGAACCTTCTTTTCAAGTTTTCTAAAGGAATAAAAAAAAATTTACAATAAAGAGATCATTAAAATCAATCTTAAAAATAGATTTTATTGACTCTTCAATTGAAATCTATGAAATGCGAATTTTGATCGAAATGACCAAAAATTTATACAAAGATGTATCAATTAAAATAGAAAAATTTCTGTCATCCACCCCTTTTAAATAGAATGGTCCGTTCTTCTAATTTCTACAGACTGTTTGGGCAATATACACATCACCCTGGGTTTAAAGACTAATAGGGCCATGTGATGCCTGAAACGTCAACATTTGATTTCAACCATTGATGTCTCAAAATAATTAGATTTTTTTAAAAATCCATGGATGTTATAAATATTTAAAATTTAATAAATGGCTTTATGTGGTTCCAATGGGGATTTCAAATTGGATTGCAGATCTGAACTCGCACCAGCTGCAATGCTTGAATTCTGCAAAATTTAGCAAATACTATAATATTTCTGTCGTTCCACATATCGGAATTCAGGTCGATGTCATCATCAATATGACATATAATGGAGTTCTAAATGTGTAGTAGGCATTTTATGCAGTACTATGCTTACGTGATTGATGTGCACAAGCTGATCGACTTTTGAAATCCACTTTTTTAAATCTTGATCCACAAAGTTGCCACGCTTTATAGCGAAACATCAAAGGTTCTCCTTAAACCTTGTATCCACATTCACAAACGTCGTAGATTTACCGTAAATATTTTTACCTACATTAGTAAAGGACAAGATTCTTATCCACTTTTTAGACGCGGCTAAAATCGATTGTCTGAAATGCAACCGATGTTTCCAAAACATCGATAGATGGCATACCATGGCCCTAAAGACTAGTCACTCTGGCAAGTTTGTTATCAGCTATCGTAACATGTTAAGTTGTTGTACTTCAAAAGTAAGTGTAAAAAATATTTCTGAACATTCTGCACAAATACAAGCCAGAGTTCCTGCAACAAACTAATTGTTGTTGCTTAAATTCTATCTATAACATTTTCTAGTATTTTTTTTTTTTTTAATCAATATATACGTACTGTATTTAATAGCAGAAGGTTAATAAACACTATGGGCCAGTTCATTATCTACTTTCTCAGCTGAGACTTCTCAACTGACAAGGGAATCCCTCGAACACGTATGTCACAGATTTCCACCAAATTGAAATATGTTACTCATCTGAAGCTACTATAGATGCTTGCAAAATAAGAAAGTGCGAAATTGTGTTTCTTTCAAAATAAACCGAGAAAACGTAAAAATTTCAGCATACATAGCCATACAGCGACTCCATTGTTAAAGCGGTTAGGCTATGTGGGGTTCCATTGTGAGTGTTCAGCAACAATACAGTGACATTGTTGCAATCAAGTCCTCCTCATCTTAACAATGCAAGTCCATTGTTGCTGAAGACTCAGTTGAGAAAACTCATTTGAGAAAGTAGATAATGAACTGGCCCTATATTTTATGAGGATGGGTTGAAAAGTTTCTGAAATCGCTACTAGGCGACTGCTCTTTTTCAAAAATGTAGTCATGGCAATGCTTTCATGTGAATTCATTGCAAAGGTCAAATCGATCCGTCAAATAGTCCGTTTTGACAAACATTCAAGTGAAATAACTGTGTTTAATTATAGATAAAAATAAAATTCTACAAATTTTTCATTTGGAAGGAAAACTTGCAATGGAAATCAAATCTAGGGCGGATGCACATCCTCAAGTAACGAATCGTGTTCAGGATGTCCAAGAGTGCTTATTACCATGGGCGCTATTATGCAGAGAGGTAGCTACATGAGGCAGCACCGTGCATTTGCATAGACTTGCATCATACTGAGAAAATCTACCACATGCCCCTGCCTGCCAGTTCAGATATTCTAGATAAAATCCACGAAATACGTTTCGGTTCAATCTCGAGCAAAATGCTTCTGAACCCAAATCTCAGCTGATAGTCTGGAAATGTAAACTTGAGAATGTTCAATGAGAGTTTTACCGTATTTTCGTGAATATACCCCCACCCATGTATACCCCGCAAAATTCCAAATTTATGTATAAAAAAATAAATAAATTTGGAAACGACGCATCCCTGTATACAATAAGATTTTTTTATACTGCTAATAAAATTTTTATGAAATATAATTGAGTTGATTACTTCATTTATTTAAGTTGTTGTCATCGTATTTCACGGAAATATTAGAGAGCATGTGGTTCAGCATGTCATACATGTCATAAAAAAAGAACAAAAAATGTATACCCCGCATCCCCTCCCATGGATGTAAAAAAATGTATAACCTGCGGAGTATATTCGCAAAACTACGGTAATTATATGCCATAACTCGGATGTCTTAAATTTTAAATGAAAAATGTCTAAGAAGAATCCAACAAATTTCAAGAGACAATAGGTGACCATGGATATTCATCCTAGTTCATTGCTACCTACTAGAAACAAAAAAAAACAAACTCTTAAAACAGTAAGCAGGCAGTTTCAAAGAAGGCAAAGGCCATTCAATCAGCTGGAAAGGTAATGTTATAAGTTTTTGGGATGCTAATAAATGGTCTTGAAAAAAGAAGGAAAAAGCTGTTAATTGCCGATAGTATAAAACACTGTTGGATAAGCTTAAAACGGCAACGGGGGGAAAAAATGTTTTTCTATGACAATGCACTTCCTTGTTTGAGTGCAATTGTTCAATAAAAGTTACATTACTTAATATCAAATATTTGGTTGATTTGGTTCCCTCAAGAGTTCCATCTGTTCCCAAAACTGAAAACATTCCTGGTGGGAAGAGGTGATTGGGAATTCAGAAAGCTAGAGAAATATGATCAAGTGGGAAGAAAAAAAAAGCAGCCAAATTAGTTATTATTTAGAAAATGGAAACTGTTCTTCACCAACCAAAATGTTTTTATTAATTCCATTGACAATGACTAATAAGCTGAGCACTGAAAATGGAAATGAGAGGTCGGGTGCAAAAAGGTTTTTACCTGCTCCTTAGGAACTGAGCTTACCGAATTATGATCGATAGCAAAATCAGGTACTTTTACCAAGAGTCAAGGTAGGTTAGACTGGAACTGTCCCTTCCGAATGAAAATAGGGTAGCAGGTATATGCTTAGGATGTGCTATTCACGTGCTTAACTATGACTTTATTAATAAACCTTTATGCACTAGACTGTACATAAGCACTAATTAACAACATTTAAACATGACTTTAAAATGTCATAACAATTTAGAGCAAAATATAAAAAAATCAGTTTTTTAACCACAAAATAAAGTTTTGTGTGTAAAATTTACCTCAACTGTTGTTTTTCCCATTCTTCTCTGATTACATGCATCCTTTTTTCATACTCTTGTTGTGGAGAGGCATATACATATCTTGCAAACCACCTTTTGATAGGATGCTATAAGTAAAACAAATACATTGTGTATTTAATATTTTTCCATAAATCTTGTTTATTTTAATAATTTTAACTTTAAAAATCTAACTTTGTAATATTCCCATGGCTTAGGATCATATCCTTCAGGAATTTCTGCCAATTCTGCAGGCCCAATAAAAACATTTATAAAAAACACAAGTGCTGTCAAGGGCAAAACTCCTAACATTGTATAGAAGTGGATAGCATCTTTAAACTTAGCCCATTGGAAGTTGGAGGGCCGGATAACCATCATCCGCTTGTGGTGCCCACCTGACATACATCTTATAAAAATTCCTGTAAATATAATGATCATTTCTGTTAGAAAGAGAAACTTATGGAGGAGAAAGGAAAGATCAAGTCTTTCAAAATAATAAATTACACATCATGACATTAAATATAAACGTGAAAACAATTTAACATGTATAACACCAATGATCTTTCATAATAGCAACATTTATCAAGAAGGTAACATGGATAGTCAAACCACAAGATCTAGAGCCCTGAGTGGCATGATTGGTTAACAAAAAAAGTGAAGTTAAATCTCATACTTTCCCCAAGAAGGAATTAATCACCTGTACTCCCCTTTTTTTTTTTGTTAATCAGTCATTTCACTCTGGCTTTTAATTTTATGGTTGGACTATACATGTATTTCTAAAAAATACTTTATAGAGTACAATCCAAGTTAACCTACTATCCAAAAGTTAACTTGACTTTTAAATTAACATTTACTCTCTGCGGCCTGGGACCGCTTTCTCTGTCATTTTGTGCTTGATTTGCCTACTTAACTGAGAGTATTATACCTTTATGGATAGTTATAAAGACGTAGAAATTATTAAAATAATTTGCAGGATAACTTCCATAGAACTTTTTTTAATTAACGTGCTTCAAAGTTGGGAACACTTAGTGAAAACATCTACACGCAAGTTGTTTCAAGTTTTATTTATTTATTTTTATAAACTGGCATACCCCTTACGTAAAAACAGCAAAAAATTGGACCCTAGAGTCTGGAAATTAAAAAAAAAAAGTTGAAATTAGAGCAAAAAATGCTATTTTTTTCTTTTAATTTAAAAGTCACATATCTAGAAAACGGTTAACTTTTGGATAGTAGGTTATAGGATCAAATCTATCGGTAACGACCTAAATAATAACGTCCTTAAATATCTAGGTCGACTTTTCCTGTAACCTTGTATGTAATATACAGGGTAAGTCAAAATCATGGACCCAATTTCAGACATTAATTCTGTGATGTCTAATGAATGTATCGTAATGTCAGACATGTGCTTCGAAAGTTTAACTTTCACAGTTTAATTTCCATGCAGTGTTTTCATTGCAACCATTGCTGATGTTGACTGCGACATGCTGTTGGCTTGATGTGTACTGGGTTACATAAGGCACTCGCATAGAACACCTGTGATGTGATGTGTTTGAAGTAAACTTTGAACATTTACCTTTCGTAGCACATGTCTCACAATACCATATGTTCATTAGATTTCACAGAGTAAACTTTGGGTCCATCATTTTGACTTACCCTGTATAATAAACGTTGCTATTATGAAAGATCATTGGCGGAAGTGCACTTTTTCAGAGTCAATTCGAATGACTTTAATCACTTAAGTTTATAAGCTACTTAACAGCAAAGGTTCTACTAAAGAATATAGATTTCAGAAGGACCTTATTTTAAAATTAGGGCATAATGTCGCTCACAATCTGTTCAGCACAAGTTAAGAAATATAGATACCAACAATGAATCACAAAGGTGCCCCAAACCTCTTCTTAATGAAGAGGTTTGGGGAAATTCAAGAAGAATGGCTCGGGCATTTGCTGTGGATATCATGATTAAACATTTATCTTTTTTTTTATTTTATTTCGATCATCTTTTCGTACTAATGCTCAAAAATGCAATGTCATCATTTGTAATACATTATTAATTATAATAACATGACCAAGTACAATTTCCATTATCTTGCATTTACTCATTCTTGAATACCTAATGATAGGTTAAATTTGTAATTCATTCTCCTGTATCTCCTGATCAGCATAAATTTGTATACTGATCACTTTTTTTGCACATTAAATTCTATATCCATCTTTTTTTTTTTTAAAATTACAGTTTTTAATGGATTCTTTGCTTTATTAAAATATTGAAGTCATTGAGAATCATGGAACAATGTAGCAGGGATAGATGAGGAGCAGATCTGATGAGTAAGTCCTCTACTCCTGAAAGGAGTCCTTACTTTGGAAACAACTGGATTCGTAAAGAAAAACTCGAAATTTAAAATTATGTCCTTCGTGATAATATGTACATTATGTAATATTTATAAATCATTAGAGATTCTTGCAATTTTTTTAAAAGTAAAGGATTTCGCTTTTCTTGGTTGTCCTAGTGTTTAGAAACGGATAGCGCTCCTAAGAAACTTCGCACATCTAACACTATTGATTGTATGTTTAATAATTTTTATTAATGCTTTGAAAATGCCTCAGAAAATTTCTGTTAAAATAGTTCATCTCAATTATGATCAAAAGATGAGCTATAATTAATAGGAAAGGTATCTCCTTGATGTACAGCTGCGAATTTTCTTACGAGCACTATATGCGTGACTATTTACGTTAGTTTTACGCTAACCAGAAGGAACAACACCGGTCCTAGGCACATTATGTATCGAAGTCGAAAGACATGTGTTTGTAATGAGTAGAGGTTGCCGAAGGTTCTTTAATACGCTAAACACAACCATTTTCCGTATCTTCCCTCACACGTTACAACACATTCATGGTTGATAATAATAACTTCAGCACGAACTAAAAAAAAAAAAGCGATGCTCTCAGCATTGGTTGAAGCTATGTCACGTGACGATTAAAGCGGTCCGACATGTTGAAATGGTGAAAAAGGAAATTGAATCATTTTAATTTTAATGTAAAAAGTAAATCTCGGATTGAATCAGCTATTTTTATTATAATTTATTTTTTCGTGGGTTTTTATGAATTGAAATAAATGAGAGTCTTCTCTTTACTTAAAATTTAGGTTTAAATTCGTTTATATAGGGCATAACTAAAAGGTGGAATACGAAAGCGAAAGGTCTTCTGACAGTGTAGGAGGGTAAGGTTATCGAAAAGAAGTAAATATTTAAAAAGCTTTTCAAAAAGTCAATTATGTCTTTAATAAAATGTAATCCTCAGAAATTACAGTAACCTCATGTACAGCGCATCAAAGTAAATAATAAAAATAAACACAATCTTATATTTAATTTGCCCGTTGTTTGTTTATATTCATTGGTCGTATGCTGTTCGTTTGCTTCTCTGTTTAATTCATTTTGTCCCGTTTTCTTTAGTTTTTGAGGCAGTTTGCGGGAATCGAATTGTAATCTTAGCACTCAGGAAGAATTTTTTTTAATTCTTTGTTATTCTCAACAAAAAAAAAAAACGATGGCTGATCTCTTGGGATCTATTTTAAGTTCTATGGACAAACCTCCAACAATTGGAAATAAAGAGAAACAATTATATAAGAGTAAGAGTATTCGCATAACGCTTTTACGATTCTTCTTTTGAACTTAAATTGTTTTTGTTTTTATTTTAATTTTTTATTATTAAATAGTTAACATGTAGTTTTTTCTTATAGAACAAAAAGAAGAACAGGAGAAAAAGAGAGAGGAAGAAAAAGAAAAGATAAAAGTCTTTAGAGACAAGGTATTGACTTTTTCTGAATGATATCCTTTTTTTTTTTAATTACACAATTGAATAAAATCTTGTATACATTCCAAGAAGGGTCTTTAGTTGTAAGGCAGAAATACATTTATTAATTTATTATGAGCAATCGTGCATCGACAAGGCGATCGTCGCGTGCTCACGTCAACAATGCTTAAAAGATAAACAAAAAGTAACAGAGTATTCATTCTCGACGAATTGATAGTTATATGACATGCCGTTAGCTAGGCAGTCTTTATGGTCACCGCTTTAGCACGTGAATTCGACTCGAAGGGGTCCACGAAAAATCCTGAAAAGTTGATACAGCCGAGCTAAGACCTTGACGGTCATGTTTCTGAAAACAGAATTTGCAATAATTAATCCATTTCAAGTTATCGTGCAAACAGCAGACGGATAAACATACAGATCATGCATGCATTCTTATAGGTAGCTCTCTGGTAAAGCTCCTAATGAACAACAAAGGAGAGGATAGTACAACTTATTTTTTTTCTTGGACATGCATTAGAAGATAAGAATAGAAAGGAAAAATATCTACGCTCGAAACAACTTTGTTTAAAATGAAAGATGAAGGTCTCAATAATCACTTAGCATACATAAAAATTTTCAGTTCAAATTCAAAATATACGAAAAACTTTCATTTTTCCCCTCACCCCACGATCGAGAGATTCCAATGGAATACAAAAGAGATTTGGAATCCTGACATCATACATTGAACAAGTGTTATTGGGTTGTCAGGGAAGCTACAGGGTATCACATTTCTTATAAGAATATGAAAACCAGAGTGATAGTAACTAATGATTTTGATAAGTGACGGCGATATACAAGCAGAATTAAATGCTACTGCAAGTTCTGTGATATACAGCGGAGTTGGTAGAAGTTCACATACAAGCAGAAAAGCCTACCTTATTTTTTTGACGCTTAACACATATCTGAAATAGTCATCGTTCTCAAAGTTCACCAAAATTAGGCCCGTTTAGAGTTGGAACAGAATCTAGTGTCAAAGAATTTTGTTTTAATTGACAATGCATTTAAAACTGCAGGATTGTAGAAAAAACACGACACTTCAAAATGAACTTAGCACACAAAGTGTTTGCTTTTGGATTCTGATTCTCTCACTGGAAAAAGCTAATCCATTGCTTCTTAATCGATTCTTATTATAGAAATCTATGAAATGTGAAGTTTCTATCGGATTTCTTATTTATGCACCCAAACTGAGAACAACAGGCATTCTGATAGAAAACAGGATAGCAAACTCTTGGAATATGTAGAATCGAAAGTAACTAGGCGACGAGATTCCCTCAGATTCTCGCAGTAGAAAATGACCTCGTGTTCCGCTGATTCTTCTGGAAGAGACCAGAAGGCCAGTTTTCAATCTTCCGAGGCATTTTTCTTAATAAAGTATTAGGATAAATTGAAAAATTTTGAATGATATATACCGTAAAATCTTGGAATAGAGGCCCAGGCATCTATTTGTCATAATGGTCCAAAAGCTTTCAGATTGGTTTAATAATGGAAACAAAAATCATCGGAATTTATACGATTAATCGACTTCACATAAATAATCGATAACCCGATAACCAATCAGACCCGGCTTTATACTTTCCTGAAGGAGTTGCTGCTGTTATTGCAACAAACAGTGGACTCGTGCCGTATAATTTCTTACTTCTTTGCAGCCAAAGCAACATTACCGTTATCTGGATATCTTGATTATATAGTGTATGTGTTAAGAAGCATTAAAGGAGGAGGGTTGTTCAGATTATTGCCTCATTGCTCTGGTGTTTCCCTGCAGACTTAGGAACTGTATTCACGGTGTACTTCTCCTTAATTTTTTGAAGTGAAATGTACAGATTTTTTTAAAATCTGGTAAATGCACTTTTTAAAATTTATTTATTGAGCATTTACACCTAAGTAAGGATAAGTACATACATAGAACTTGATAAATTATTCTCATGGGTACAATATTTTTTATGACTGTTAAATTTAATTATTTACTAAATTGGTTTATTTACTTTTCTCTTTTAGATTGAGCTACAAATAAATAAATTTATTCAGGACCCTTCTCAACAAAAATATAAATTTCCTCCAGCTGATAAAGTTCATCGAAGCATCATGTAGGTGCTGTTTGTTATTAATAAATTAAGACTAGCATAGATCTGATTTGTACATATTGTCTTTTGAAATCTGTTATTCGTGTCACACCAATTAATTACTAATAACACAGGGCAAGTCAAAATGATGGACCCGATTTCAGACCTTTATTCTGTGATGTCTAATGAACGTATCGTAATGTGAGACTTGATTTACTTTACCTCGTTGATCATAAAGTTCTGTTTAGGAAATAAATTTGTATTATACAAGGCGTGTCTGAAAAGTTTAATGAATGTATCAATAAGCATCTAGTATCAAATGGAGTAAACTGAAGCAGATTTGCCTGCTGTGGCCAGTAGAACGTAATGAGTGTAAAGACTTGTATCATAGTGAAATGGAGTAACACATGAATATCAAGTTTTGTTACAAATTGTAGAAAACTGTGATAGTAACTCTCCAATATGGCCTACTAAAGTTCAATAAACTTTTTGCAAGACAATGCTTGCCTGCACAGTACGATCCTAATGCACAGCTTCCTTGCTGAGTGTATGCTATAACTGTTTCTGAACATCCACCGTATTCCCATGATCCGGTACTTATAGACTTCCTTTTTGTTTATCCTCTTCAAGGGAGTCTTGAAGGGCACACATTTTGCAGATGCCCCAGACATCCAAGGACATGTGACACCAATGTTTTGAGTGATTCCAAAAGAAGCCTTTGATGATAGTTTTGACAGCTTTGCAAACGTTCTCAAAAATGTATTGTGGCTGGTGGTAATTACTTTGAAGATCAATAAAGGAAGTTTGTTTTTATGTTCTTTTCCTTGGTTTTCTTGAAACCATTCATCAAATGTTTTTGTATTAAATAATTTTTTGCATGTTTTAGTAATTCTCTTGGTACATCCTTCACTAAAACATATACAGTCCAAACCTATCACTAGGTCTATCTATAATTCTAAAATTATCACGTATACTTTTTGAAAAGAATTATGAAAAAGCATCCAACAGCGAAGTCCAAAAATCGTTTAATGCAACAGCTGTGTAATTTCTGCATGAATATCATCTACAAACATCTCAAGCTTAGAATGAGACACCCCAGTTATGTTTATGCCCTGATAGGTTATTAACAAACTGAATTTTCACTCGTAAGTGAAAACAAAAATTGATGATTTATGGGACTATAGCTCCTAATTGACCCATTTTATATGCATGTATAGTTGACCACTGAGACCGAGACCCCTGAAGCAACCAGTCCATTGATGAAAATGGGTGGGGAAGAGAAGAGAGAGGAATCGTTTCTTCGTGACTCACTTCACACAAGCAAACAACGTCAACGTCCCTCCCCACCTTTCTCATCCATTTTCATCAATAGACTGGCTGCTTCAGGGATCTTGATCTAAGTAGTTGACTGTACGTGCATTAGTTTCAAAGATACCGGTAAGCACTTAATGCAAAGAATGGGACTTAATCAAAATTTTGAGTGTGTGACTATAAATTTGGCCTTTGTGCATTCAAAGCCTCTTGTCAGTTTTACTGTAGTAATTCATTTTTTAATATATGTAGATGGAATTATTTTGCCTTTAAATCTGTTCTTAATTATATTTGTCTATGATAATTTTATTCTTCCTTAATTGTTTTATTAGATTTAGAGAATTTTTAACACTGATAATTTATTATACAGTCGAACGTCGATATCTTGAATTTCACAGAACAGAAAAAAAAATTGAGATAAAGAGGTTTTGAGATATGAAGGGGTCCTATTAAATCAAGATTTTTAGGTTAATAAAGGTACTGTGAAAGTATAGAGAATAATATGAGATAAAATGCTACTTGTATAGAGTTATGCCACGTACAAGAAACGCACAAAGTGCGCATGCTCAAAATCTCGTACTCAACAGGAACTTGCCAAGGAACTTGAAAATATTTTCGTGATTTTTTTTTTTTTTTTTCCCCCACAACCCACGAGAATCATCTAACTTTAATGCAAATGATGTCAGATTTCTTCGTCTTTGTACGAAAATTTCTCTTCACAAAAAATGTTTTAACTTTAATGTATTAAGTGCTTTGCATTTTGCTGGCACACGAAGTCAAAATTCGACATAGCGAGGTTTACCAAGAAAATGTTTTGAGATAACGAGAGAAAATTACATTGAATTAATAGTGAAAATGCAGGGAACTAAAAATTTTTTGAGATAACAAGGTTCGATTGTATATTAAAAAAATATCAAACTTTTATTTAAGTAAATTTTTTATGTGAGACTTTTAGACATTAAATGTTTTTTGTTTTATATCAATTTTTTTTTAAAGGCATGATGTTGCTGATGTTGCTGGGCTAACAGCATTTTCCTTTGGAGAGGAAGAGATAGACAGATATGTAATGGTATTTAAAAAAGTGAGTCGGTTTCATTAATTTTAACTTTAATTCTTTCTGCCACCGGGAACGTGCGATGTTCCTTCACACTCTCTTCAGGTTTGACGGCTGCAATCAGTCAATTTCTTGGCCACTTCATCCATCTACACGTTCACTTCCTTGCCGTCTCCGTTTTCCAATTACACCACTAATAGTTGATTTCAGCACCTGTAGCAAAGCGGATATTTCATGAACCGATTTTCTACAATGATGTTTTCGATGATCATTGAGCTATGCTCACTTATTCATTGTCTATCTAATGCTCGTATATGAGCTCCCAATACTTCACCAGCATTTTTATATAATGCGATGTCATGCAGGGTACCTAGGATATTTGAGAACAAGATGCAGATAGTAGAACAAAACATCATATGTGCCAAACTTCCTATTTTATTTATCCATATACAAACTTGGGGGACAGGTTCCTTTTAACAAAACACGAAAAAAAGTTCATATAAACATGGGTCCTAATTTGAACAATAACCGAGATATGAACAGAAGTAAAAATGGTGCCACCAAGATCAACAAGTTAACAACTCGGGTTCTTTAACATCTAGGATGGTGAAATTTGGGGTTTACCGTAATAGGGTTCATACAACTGTGTATACCATTAAAATTTGGTTGAATTCCAACATCGTAATTTTCTGAGTTAGGCATTCAACATCGTAATATGTGCTGGTTAGTACTCAGACATGTGTAGGCAGGGTTGGGAACAGGTTTATTCGAAGGAACCGGCATTAGCCGTAATGACTGAAGCGTTGACATACCTGCCAGTGGCGGTTTTGACGAAATATTGATTAACTTCCTTTCAACAATGTCCCAGATGTAATAGTCCAGGGGATTAAGATCTGGCAAGTTAGGTGGCCACCAATTCAGTGCGATGTGATCATGCAGATGGGTTAGTCCATATGGACATATTGTACGAGGGTAGCCCAGAAAGTAATGCACCACAATTTTTTTCTCCAACAATTATTTATTGAACACAATGAAGCTTAAACACACGAAAGAATGATGTTTTTTTCTAAACTCCCTATTTTTCCACATAATCTCCATCCCGTTCTATGGCCTTCTTCCAGCGAGACAGAAGGGCGTGTATGTCCTGTCGGTACTAGTCCTTGTTCTGTTCACGCAGCCATATCTTCACTGTGCGAATCACCTCTTCGTCATCCTCAAAATGTCTTCCACAAATGGCATTCTTCAATGGCCCAAATATGTGAATGTCTGAGGGCGCTAGGTCAGGGCTGTAGGGTGGATGGGGTAACACTGTTCAACCTTGTTTCGTGATGTGTTCCGACGTCCTGAAACTGGTGTTACGGTGAGCCTTATCGTGTTGAAGCAAACAATCAGTTCGGTTGTTATGGCGTTCAAGTCGCTGGAAGCGCTTCTCGAGTTTGGTTAATGTGCTCACATATGCCTCAGAATTAATGGTGCTGCCTCTCGGCATCACATCAATGAGTATGACACAATCACAGCTCCAAAACACAGTGATCATAGCCTCACCAGTAGAAGCATTTGCTTTGAAATTTTCTTCTGTGGAGAGTGGGGATGACACCATTCCATCAATTGTCATTTTGTTTCGGGCTCAAAATGGTGCACCCAGGTTTCATCAGCTGTCACAATCCGGGACAAGAAGGCTCCCCCCCTCAGCTTCCAAACGTTGCAGCAACTCGGAAGAAATGTTTTTTCTCCGAGCTTTGTGTTCCTCCGTAAGGCAGCGCGGAACCCATCGTAAGACGGCATGGATTTTGCGTAATCAAGAGCACGGATGTGACACCCACACTTCTTTGCTGATTGACAGCTCCCGCGTCAACTGCCAAGTAAAATGAATCTTTGGAGGATTATTTCATGTCATACTGCCGATATTATATATTATTAGAAATGGATTTGCCATTTAATAGTAAAGATAGTCTGGCTTGAGAACAAGGAGCCGTGCTTTAACCTGTGCTCATAGGACATGTTTGATAGTGACAGCTTCCATATCCACTTTAACATCGGGATGGTAACCCAAAGGTCCCTGGTTTGAGTCCAGACTGTGGAATTTTCTTTACTAGTTTTCTCTATTTAATATTGTAATAGCTTGGCGGTTCCTTGTTCGCAATAGCTCAATCGGTTAGAGCAGTGACAGTGAAGTTTAGGTTTTAATGACCATGCATATAAGTTTTTCTAATATTTTTTTTTTTTTTATAGGTTGAGATTTTATATTCCCATTTTTAAGGCATTTTTTTTAATAATAATAAAAAGTTCTTTAGGATTAATTAATTTCTTCAAAAAAATACATTTCCATAAATTGAAATTTTTATTCAAACCTTGAAGAAGGCTATTTTACTAAATGCTTTGTGCAGTTTTGAAGAATGATGTTTTTATATTAAATGAAAGAAAAATTAAAGATGATTTTTATTAATTTTTTTATTTACCTTTTATTTATTTATTTATTTTTTAAAATAAGGAGTTTGCCCCATCTGACGAAGAATTAAATGCTTACAGAAGAGGTGAAGAATGGGATCCTGAAAAGGCTAAACTTATGGCACTTGAAAAAGTAAGAAATATTTGCAATACATTTTTAAGGAGTGGAAGAATGGAGCTACTGATTAGTTTTACAATGTCTATCTGTCCCTTTTATAATTTCTCCATTTTTTGAGGTAACAGCTTGAAATTCAGAATGTAGCTTACTATGGGCATATCCACCTTAACTATTTAATTTGGTTTTGATTGGCCCACTGTGGCCAGAGTCTCGGGAATGGGAGTTAGAGGGGACCAAAAGGTCTATGTGTGTGTAGGCATGTAAAGGAGTGAAATTCGGTATGCAGCTTCCTCTAGGCAAGATCTACATTACTATGAAGTTTGGGCGAAATTGTCCCAATGGGGTCAGAGTTGTGGGGGTGGCAGTCACTTGGTCTTTAGAACTATGGCAACGGTTGAACCAGGGATGTGCCCACGAGGGTCGGAGTGGGTTATACCTGACCCACAAAAAAAAAACGCTGAGCCACACTGCAAGCGATCCACCATCTAGCCCACAAAATACGAAATTGTATGCCTGTAACATAATTTTCAAATCGCTCCCACCTGGTTTCCCAGCGCTGCTGCTTGGAGCGTTAGTTGTGGTCATATTCATACCAAAAATTAAAGAAAACATCATGTGGTCATATTCTCGCGTGTTTTTTCATCATTAAGGTAGGTTTTTGATTTGTAATGTGAATGGGGCCAATGAAATAATGGGCCCCAGCATGGCAGTCACCTGACCATAGTAGTTTGAGCAACAATGTAATCTTCAGTATTTTTTTGTTGGGGCCCGGACTAATGTGGTCAAGTGACTTTTCCATGCTGGAGCCCGTTATTTCGTTGGCTCTGTGATCTGGATGCGGTAGAAGCAACGTGCGTTAGTGGTATTGTGTTTTAAAATCACGTGTTTTACAATGCCTGGTCAGAAAAGGCCTCTGGGTTACCAAAGAATTATGGACAGTTTTCTGAAACACTCAAAGGAAAAGCTTTCAGTGGACAGTTTCAATAAAGGAAACAAATATGAGGACAGTGGGTCTAAACAATATATAGACGTGGGTACTAGTTTCCAACTCCGGTGTAGACTGACTATACTTGTTTCTCATTTTATTGCACCTATTTATTTGGAATTATTTGTCGGGGGGGGGGGGGCCCCCAGAGTCGGGCAACTCACACTCAGATTTTCCTCAGCACATTCCTGGACAACATATGACATGTGATATATCATTCGAGCCTGCACAGGGATGTGATTATTTTTACATCTGGCGCAAATTTAGGCTGGATGGACTAAAGCATACCATCATTTTTTTAATAATGTACCTGCAGAACCTTTTAAAAAGAACTGAAAAGAATATTGACTGTATATAAAATAAAGGACTGTGATCAACAAAAACATTAAGGACTGTATATAAAATAAAGGACTGTGATCAACAAAAACATTAAGGACTGTATATAAAATAAAGGACTGTGATCAACAAAACAAAATTCAACCAGCAATGACATAATACCCCAGACATATTTTAGCAGAAGAAATTCCAATGCTTATCTATGTTATAAGTATAAGGTAATGTCCATTGTGATAGAACAAATAGGCATTGCTAAGGGCTTGTCTGATTGGTTGCCTGCCTGAATCAAGTGGACCACTTTAAGCCATTCAAATCTTTGGCTTACTGTGCACTGCTTCAGTAGAAAGAAATCTTTCTTCACAAACTATTAAAAGTTCAGATGGGAGGCTTCTGAAAATGGAACAGGCAGAAGGAGTACTTTGCATCTCTTTTTATTCTGGTAACAGCACCAACTGAAGAACAGGAGGTGCACCTTGGAGCAGAGAATAGTCATGGTAATATCACCAAAGCAGATATCAGATGGGCAATTTGCTGAAGGCTGGAAAAGCTGCAGGTGATGGAATTTGTTCAGAAATATTAAAGGTCTTGACTCGGGTGTGTCAAGGGAGATCGGGATTGCAACAACTATCGAGCCATCATTTTGCTCAGCATTCCTGCGAAAGCCTATGCTAAGTATCTGGAAAGGAGAAGTCAGGGAATAGTGTGGTTTCACATCTTATTTTCGTTAGAACTCTTTGAGAAATCATGGAGTATGCAAAAAAAAAAAAATGGCTACACTTACTTTGTGGACTTCGAAAAAGCATACAATAGAGAAGCTCTGAGATGTGTGTCTGAATTAGTGTTAAGTCAAGACTGTTTGCCATGGATATTGGATTCGGTCACACAATTGCGTACTGCCACTCGTAATGTTCATTATCTTATGGACTGGACAGATGAGGCAATGAGCATTTATTGTTCTTTTTGATGATGACGTTGTCCTAAGATTTACTTGCAGCCAAATTTAAGAGACTGGGAGCAAAATCAGTGAGGTTAAGACTGAGGTTCTGGTCCTTTAAAGAAACCTGCTCAGTGCCCTTTCCATTGGGAGCCCTATTGAGACAGGTGGCAGGACAATGAGGTGGATGCTTGAATCGGTACAGCAAATGCGAACTGTGGTAATCCTTGGTAACAAAACATGAGCCAGGAAATGAAGCCAAGCTATGTTTTCAAATCTGTGGAATGTTTGAATAACTTTACTGCCGTTTCTGAATATAAGGAGCCTAATAGGTAGGTTTAATTTTAATAAATCTAAAGTAGTGTTATCCAGAATCTATTTATTTTTAATGTAAGAAATGCAAATATTAGAGCTTAGCATAATCAGAATACCAGCATCTGTTTTGTTAATTTTTACAAATTTGTTTTCATATTAGGAGAAACTTGAGAAGGAAGAGGCTGAAGCTTGCCATAAAAGACAGAAAATTATTCCAAATTCAAATTACCAAGATAAATATGAAAGGTTAATTGGTAAAGAAGCTGCTAAAGATGCAGCACGTATAACAACACCTAATAAACAGTTTGGATTTGGTGAGTGTTCTTCAAAAATCGTTTTGCACTTTTTATGTTCAATAGGTCTGATCATAAGTTTCTAATTTCTTAGTGCCAAGTGAAAACAAACGAGACCAAAGATCAATTGAGCAAACGTTAGCCGATATTAGAGCCAAAAAGAAGCAGAAAGTTGAACATCCCGAATAGTGTGAATTCGTTTTAACAAGTGTTCAGGAACACGATCAACAATGTAAATTAAGTTGTTTTTTTATAGTTTGTAATATTTACTGTGTTTAAGCTATTTAAATAAAATATTTAAAATACTGTGTAAAAAGAAACTCTTTATTAAAAAATAAATTAATTTTACAGCGCATAATTTTTAAGAAAAAATATCTCCTATACAAAATTTAATCTAAAAAATTTACAGTTTTGATGAATCTATGTCTGCTTGAATTCAATGCTGCATGTCCCTGTGCAGATGACAGTAAAGTTCACCTTCTGCGTGGCTGAGGCGACAACGAAGACCTTTTTTGTTGACAGCCTGGCAAGTTCGACGACCAAATGGTGAAGCACTGCAAACGAGAGGAAGAAAATTGTTAACGAAGCAGTTGCCTCATCTGGCAACAAATTTAACATGAGTAAATGCAGTAAACTACCAAAGGTAGCATCAAAATTCCAAATTCAATGAAACCTTTGCTAATAAAAGCATGCCCATGGGCTTATATTTGGAGAAGTTTTTCATCTCTGATATTTTCAAAATATTTTTTATCAAGTTTTGGCTATCTTTCATAAACTTTGAAAACTGGTTTTTCCCATATATAAGCCCAGGCCTTAATATTGGTCTAACTTTGATATTGGAAAATAAGAACTTTTCCTACAATGAACCCATTTTAAAGTTTCCCCTGGAAGATCTCAAAAACAACACATGGGATCAATGAAAGTTCTGAATGAAATTAGTCTTGGAGTGGGCAATCAAATGGTATTAAAAGAGATCCCACCCCATTCAGTTATAAAAAAATGTGTAAGATTGATCTATAATATTTAAGTTTTACTCTTGCAGTTAACATTGAAATCGATAAAAATTGAAGTCTGAAACCTTCGGAGAAAGTGGAATTCCTCAATAAATGAAGGAATTTATTATTTCATTTACTTCGTCACTTCCATTTTGGTGCTACATATTCCGGGGAAACTTTAAAATGGGTCACCCTGTATATGGAAAACTCCAGTAATCTTCATGTACATTTGACTTAACAGAATAACAGGCATTTCATTGAAAATAAAGAGTTTTGTAACATGCAAAATAGTGTTTAAGAGGATGGCTTTACAATAAAATCTAATATGTATCACTTACGAAGGAACCTCACTGAAGTGATAACAAAATTCCGAAACAAAAATAATATACTATTGGAGACAAGTGTTACCTTATCTTTTATAAAATAATTACGTGCGAAGGTTCTTATTCAAAGATTTTATAAGCACATTAATTACCTATATATTGTGTGTAGAAGAAATTCCTGTAAGTCTAATAACTTTAGAATAAAAGGTGACGGTCATAAAAATCAGGTCTATCTCTAGGAAAGCGGCCATGCCCAATCGAATAAAACTATTTCCAACACCCCTGGAGTAAACCCTGAGAAATTATGAAAACTAACTTTTGAACCATGATACATGGAGAAAACATTCCAATTGCAAAGTTGTAGAATGTCATTGATTTAGTAGAAATCCACTCTTTGCAAAATGCAAACAAAAGCATAAAACTTGAAAAACAGGGGAAAAAAGTGACTTCTTTCACTCACTTATACAAAATTCAATTTTCTTCTCGAAGATTCAAGGCTTTTTTTAAGAGCAGCTATCTCGGAGAACTGACTTTCGTTTCAGCTCTTAAATTTTGCTTTCGTTGTAATTTTTCTGAAAAATACAAATTCATTAGATATACGGTACATGGTCTAAAAGTGACTCAGATTTTGGCCATTTCTACTTTATCTTTATTGTAAAGATTTTAAAGAATATATTTTATATCAGAAATTACAGTATACTTGATGTAATGGGCTGGAGGGAATGATCGGAATCACATTTAGTGATTATTTTATTAAATTTTATTCAATCTTCCATTATGGTACGTATTAAATAGGAGCGATTTCGTGTGTTTGTTGTTCTACAGATGAGTATTCCAACCAGATTTCAACTTACGGTGTCCAGGTGTTCCATACATGAACTTTTCTCCCCAGTTTTAAGAGTTTTATATTTTTTTATTTTCTTTATGCAAAGAGTGGGTTTTCACTAAATCGGCAACGCTCTAGAACTTTGTAATTGAGACTTTTTATCTACCTATCTTGGGTCGAAAATTAGTTTTTGTAACTTCTCAGCGCTTACACCAAGGGCACTGGAAATACTTAAATTAGATCAGGCATGGCCATTTTCCTATGGATAGACCTGACTTTCACGACTCTAGCATCTTTTGTTCTAAAGTTATTGGACTGTTTCGGGAATTTCCTGTACACCCTCTATATGGATATTTAGGGTGTGTCTAAAAAGTCCGACCAGTCGCGACCGGTCAAAGCCCGTCGCAAAGCTCGTTTTGGAGCCACCAATGACAGACTCGAAATTTCGACTATGTCCGATCGACACGGGAACGATGCAGGCATACGTAACTAGCTTTATTAATTTTAAATTTTCGCCTGATTCAGACGACCCTTGATTCATAAAGTAATAACGACTTGCGATGAGAGTTTTCATAACGCGACCGGAGTCCAACGCCGGTCGCGGTCAGCTGCCGTCCGGATGAAAGTAGAAAATTCAAGTGTTCGAGTGCCCGATACATAATAAGTATATTTTGGAGAAAGGAGATGGAGAAATATGATGAGGAACCTTACTGCGATGCCATTTTGAAGCAAAATGCTCATGACCGCACTGTCCATGAACGAACAAACGGAAGCAAACTGCTGCCGATCGTACCGCGTAATCTTTTGGCGACCAGTCAGACTTTTCAGACACACCCTTAATCTGCCTATAAAATCTTTGAATATGAATCTTGGCAGTAATTTTTTATTATTGGACAAAGGTGTTACCTATATTGGTTTCGGTTCGGAATTTTATTATCACTTAGTGAGGTAATTTTAGGTAATTTTAATGAGATAAATACTTTATTATCGAATTATTAAATAAACCAGAAAATGCTAAAATTATAAACCTGCGAAGTGGAGTAGAGCTTCTACTTGGAGAAGGGCTGAGAGTAGGAGAAATGTAATTGATGTATTCTTCATTGTGTCTATATCTTGTATTTGATTGCAGCTGAAGATTTTTTTGTGAAACAAGAAAAAAACAAAGATCTCATATAATTTAAGAATTAAAGACATGAATTAAGATTATAAATTACAAATGAAAATGATTAAGAAGAAAGTAAGTTTTGTTAAGGATTCTGTTGAAATTAAGGGAGGAAATTATCATCATAATGGACATTATGTATTTTTCTTTACGCAATTCAAGGGTGGTATAATTACACTTTCCCTACTTAACCGTCTCCCTCTGTCAAATGAGTGATCACACGTACAGGAAACGTAATGTGAACATTGTCAAGGACATGGGGAAGAGAAATAACAACTAAGCAAGTCTATTGAAACACTTTTAATGTATTACAAAATGTGCTTTCAGAGTCCAGGATAGTCTGAAAGCATAGAATAGCCTGCTGTACAGCTGTACGAAGCATCTCCATGGGCATACCTGCAACCTGTCGATGTGCTTCTCTTCAGATCGGTCTGGGAGGGTCTCACCCATTTATCTTATCTGTGACTTACAATGCACCTGGTAGTTAGATACGGTACTAAAGGCAGAAATGACACTGTGGTGCATGCAAATCTTGCACCCCATGATCTGCACATTATATCCATACAAAAAATAATTTCCTGTCTAGAGAAAGTTTGTTATATAAGGTAAGTTTAATTATAATCACCCTCTAAATTTTAGAAATCTGCAAAATGCATTTTCAAGCCAATTCCCATTCCATTTGCTCGCCACAATTCCAGCAGTTTCCTTCCGAGTTTTTCACGAAGGCACCTCAGAACTGCATTGATAATGTGACCCACTGGTACGAATTCTTTATGCAATTTCAAAGAAAGAGAAATTGCAATGCAATGACAACCACTTCCAACTAAGAGTCCATACAAGCGAAAACTGCTTCATTTATGATGCACTTTCGTACCCTCGCAAAACAAGTACCTACTGCCATCCATCGGCGTCCATTGAAACTATTTCACGTTTCAGTTATACAGCTCCAATCTGGGGAAATTTTGGATCACACACCTCGTAAATAGAAGCCAGTCCCTCATGTACTCTTCTCGTGAATCGATTATATTTGGTTTTAAGCAAAGGCTCTAGGGTTCGGGCCATTGCCTTCTTGCCCGGTTGGGGGCTAGCTCTTGCGGACAAACCGTAAGAGTTTTTGCCATATATGGCCAGAAGAGTGCATCTACCAGAGTAAATTTTTAAACAATTGTGGCAAAACACTTGTGCAGCAGAATTCTATTATCCAATACCATTACCAATGAGTAGTCCTGGACTGCTTTTACAAGTTGCAGAATTTGGTTTGGTTTATCTGCAATACAAATTCAAAGAAACTTTGCATTCAATGTAACAAAGACCCTGCATATACTCTATAATTTACTTCCAGGTGACGAATTTTCAGTAATTGCTAGTTGAGAGGGTTGATATCGGATCTAGAGAAGGAGTTGATCATGCTGTCTATGAAATTTCTTTTGGGGGTTCATTAAAATTCAAATGTTCTACCTCCCTCCCAAGCAAACATTGTTGAGCCCAAGTTTATCATCACAGTTGACATCTTGAAATGGTAAATGGGAAATTACAATTTCCATGGAAAGAAACTGACTTTATAAAGCATGTACTCATTCAAGGTTGAAAAGCATTGTTGAATTTTACATAAATTCCAGCAAATATTATAAAATGTAGATAAAGAAGCATAGATTTTCTTCAATCTTTAAAATTTCAATACAGGTTGTATCAAGAAAGTATTAAATTCTTTAAGAAATTTTATAATAAGCATTTTCATACTTCAGAACCTGCAGACGAATCCAAATCGGGCTGATATTGTGGACGTTTCCTCACAGGTATAGAATTGACCATGGCACCATTCCTAGATTTTTGGTCATCTGTTAAATAGAACAAAAACGTTAATCAATCTTCAGGCAAAAATTCCATGAAATAGCGAGCCTCGTATAACTTTTGGGGTCCTTAAAATATTTTGGACAGCATTAGAAATATTTTTAGAGCTTTCATTTCCATTCCTCAGAATTAATGACATGGATGATAAATTTGAGTTATGTATAAGGATCGTACAAATGAAAACGAAAATTTATGTGGGTGCGTGGGGGGGGGGGGGGGAAGCCGTGTAGGATCGTAAATCTTTGTTTTCAACAATTGTGAAATCCCACGTGCAAACTGAACAATAGGTTGCAAGTATTGCATCACGTGGGGAAACAACGATAGCTCGCGCTTCCTAGCTCTGCGAGTGATCGCTTCGTCCAAACAGCAAAATGGAATCAACGAAACATGAACAGAGAGCAGTAATTCGTTTTTTGACACGTGAAGGAGTTTCAGTTTCTATGCAGAACGTCTATGGAAATGACTGCCTAACCTTCACTCGTGTTTGGGCACTGAGCAAGAGGTTTTCGGAGGGACGGTCATCATTGGAAGATGATTAACGACCTGGACAAGCAAACCACGCCATCACGGATGATTCCAAAGCCAAAATTGACTGTCTTAAAGGAAAACAGAAGAGTGACAATCGATGTCGTGTTTGCTATAACTGGCCTTAGTCGTGGAACTGTTCACTCCATTATCAGGAACCATCTGCACTACAGAAAAATCTGTGCACAATGGGTCCCGCATTATTAGACATCAGAACAACTTGGGAGTTTGAATGGCCATGTCCCTGCAACATTTGACTCGCTATGAACAGGAAGGAGAGAGTTTTCTTGACAGAATCGTTACAGGGCATGAAACTTGGTGCTTTCATTTCCAGCCCGAAAGCAAATGTCAAAGTCGTCAATGGAAGCATTATGGGTCACCACCCCCAAAAAAATCAAAAGCAATCGCAAACAGCACGCAGAAGGTGATGTTGACAGTGTTTTTTGATCGCAAAGGCCTGATTTTACTGGACTTTCTTGAAAAAGGCACCACAGTTAACGCAGCACGATATGGGGAAACATTGAAGGCACTGCGCGCGGCCATCAAATGCAAGCGTCCTGGACTTCTTACAAAAGGAGTGCTTCTTCTTCACGAAACATGCATCCTCACATCTCAAAAGCAACGGTAGACCTCATCAAAAAGTTCAACTGGGAAGCA
Source organism: Rhysida immarginata (assembly GCA_023313115.1). NCBI lineage: Eukaryota > Metazoa > Arthropoda > Chilopoda > Scolopendromorpha > Scolopendridae > Rhysida > Rhysida immarginata. The sequence continues at coordinate 4,776,399 of JAHWFO010034948.1, read as the reverse complement.
ATGCAGCATCCACCTTACAGTCCTGATTTATTCACGTGACTCATGTGTTTGGGGATCTCAAGAAATATCTGAAAGGCCGCAGGTTTCAGTCGGACAATGAAGTGAAGGAAGAGGTGTTGGAATGGTTCCACACGCAACCGAAAGACTTCTTCCATAAACGAATTACACGCCTTAATGCATTTGGAGAGTACTGTATTTTTAAATTCCTTGTATACACTTTGGATAAAATAAATAATTTTAGTTTTCATTTGTACGACCCTTATAATTCAATTTGAGCCAAAACCATGGTTTTCTTATATTACAATTGCATAGGCCTTATAAATTTTGTTAAATGAATTGATAGTTCTCAGCAAAAGATTTAAAATCATTCGAGTTAAAAAAATTTTCATAAGAAAACTAAAAAAAAAAAATAGGGCTTCCCTAACTTGGAGAGTGCACCAAGCAGGCTGTCTTGAAATGACCAGAACCTCGGTCTTAGCCACACTGATTCAATGCAAACAACATATCTAATTACCTGTGGTAAAGGAGTCATCTGAATCACTTTGATTATAGTGAGCTGCATCTTCATCCAGATGTTCACGGTCAGTTTCATAACTATACAAGAAAACGAAGTAGCTTTCTAAAACAATTTCATTTGCAATTAATTTTAGTAATTTAATATGTAAATAAATTTGCCTTAAACAGAAATAAATATTTTCAATTTGTATAAAAAAAAATTTTTAAAAGGAAAACTAGTTATGTATTTGCTTTACCTCATAGTCAATCTTGACTTTTGCAGAACGGATGAGCTATCTATATAATTCGAAGGATGATTATTGGAACTTCTAAGGAATCCAGAAAAAGATTTTGTTCCTTTCAGTTTTAAGTAATGATGTTTATATTGGGAAATGTATTTGGAAAGTACATTTTGCAATGGTAAACCTGCAATTTAAAAGGTAAATCATTTTATTAGTATCAATTCTATAAATAAACTTTTTTTTTAAGTAACTAACAATATAATCAAACTTTAGTTTTCGAATATTTGACTTGAAATAATTTGGGTTCATTTCAGTACACATGCAATGTGCCTTTGGAATTTTAGAATTTTCAAAGACCCTACTCCATTTTATTCAATTTAATAGAAAGTTGATTGTTAGAAAAAGCATTTGACAAAATTTAAAATAAAATTTAAGTCTATAGAGATTATTCAAGTAGTAGGATGGAGCATCTTGTCCTTCTGAAGACAAACATGAAAGTAAAATTCCCCATGGTCCACCAAGAAACAGGAAAATAAAACATGGTGACTAAGCAAAAATGCAGCAGTGAACAGTTCGATGAGGAAATTAAAGCTCTTACATACGTGTGGGGGAGAAAAGTTTTCAGACTTGAGAAAGGCTAAACGTTATCTGCCAGTGTACGAGCACATATTGAAGGTTCTGCTCCATCCATCGTTAATTTCGCTAACGGCAAGATTTGATGCCAGTTGCTATTGATACAATTACGAAGGGAAAAAAAAAACTATAGAAAATACCACTTTGTTTGATAACAGTCATTTCCCATGAATGCAGTGCGAACAGAAAGTGATTAGCTCACAATGCGAACATAAGTGTAAGTCACATTGCAGATCTGATTTTGGATTTTTTTTAATGGGCATTTTGGTAGCAACATTTGTGAAACGACAAGTGTAAGATGGCCTACTAGCAGAAGGCTGTGACCTGTCATTCCATGATGCCACTCAACTAAAACTGCAGCGGATTACAGTCAGTGATGGGGAATGGGCCTAACTCTTAATTGGGAACCAGTCGTTTTTTTATTAAAAAAAAAAATTCTACATTGTTCGGTTATTATCGTGAATCATCATGCAAACTAGCCAATTATGATAAACAAAGGTCTAAGCCAATGAGCACTGCTAAGCCCATCATATTAATTGGTTTTCAGATGATCTTTCTAATGACGATTTTGTGATGGTAGAGGAGGAAGTTTTAGAACAAGATGTGTCTGCTGATTAAGATGAGGGAGTGCCGGCCAAAGTACTGACACGAGCAATCCTTTCTGATGCTTCGGCTATTTTTTAAGAGAATGATCCCGAATAAATGCAGTCCTCGTGTAAATAGAGGAATAAGAAACAATTGTACACTGAAACGAGTCAAGCTTCTGTTCAAACCTCTCTAACTACACTGTAGTTTTTTTTAAATAAATATTACCAAATGAGCTTCTTCGATAAATATTTTCCCTTTTACAGACAAACATGTATTTGCATTACTATGCATGCACTTATCTATTTTTGGTCAGATGAATATTCAAGAACAATTTTGTATTCAAGAACTATGCATGAATTGTTATAGGAAATGATGTTTCGACTTATGTCTCACTTTCTGGGAACCAATTAGTGACGTAAGTCGGGGTCTTTCTGTATCAAAGAAGTTATGTTGTGATATCAAATAAAAAAAATCTTTTCTTTTTATTATTAAAAGCTTGAATTTAAAACTTTAAAAACAAATTTCATTGCTAATACCGTAATTATAACCAAACTTACCTAAAGAAATTATGACAATTAAAAGCACCATGCTGAAGAGGTCTAAACTAACTCCATAATTTAAAGCCAATAAGATATTACATGGAATAATAATCAGTAAAGCAATTCTAGTGATTCTGGGAGCTTGTATTAAAATGACTGCCAACGATCCCAGAAAGAAGTACAGCAGATGTAATAAGCACATAGTTATGAATGACAACTGAGCACCTTAAAGGGGGAAGAAAAGAAAAAAAAAAGTTAAAGATAAACAAAACCTATATATAAAAAAATATTTAAGCAAAAACATGGCCTGTAACACATTCATGATTAACAGTGAAATTCAAGTAGGAGATGCCAGATCAATCATCTGGGTTGGTTTCCCCTTTTATTTTGCCATTTTTGTGACTATTCATGACAATGACATTATCATGCTTGTTACTATAATTTACTTTGTGTTGAATACCAAGCAAAATCAACTACGAAAAATATGCAATTTGTTCACAAGAAGTCACCACATGGTTATTATACAAGGGTTGCCTACAAAGTCATGGCAACTATTTTCTTCCGTAGAATCCCAGACCATGGTCCACATTCTTCGATACTCAGCAATGACATTGAGACGTATGGTATTTATTGATGTTGCTAAATGGTGTAGATGTTCAAAGGCTGAAGAAAAAGATGTGCGCAAGTCAATTGGTTTTCAACTGACATCAAGTAGGATGAGAGTCTGCTAGAACAACGTGCATACATAAAAACAGCAGTGCTTCGTGGTCAAAAGATGAAGAAATGTTACGTACAACTCAAAAAAGCTGTTGGAGATCGTGCTGTTGTAAGATGGGTAACAGCTTCCCCACTACATGCCTCGTACATGATTTTGTACAAATGTTGCTCATGCCGTGATTGCACAGTGCTTAGAGAATGACAAACTATGAT
>JAHWFO010034948.1:4706282-4772962 GCA_023313115.1 Rhysida immarginata | reverse complement strand
TACTTCCCAAGTAACCATGTAAACAGATTATTGGTAAAGTACATTGTGTATTTTCTCTTGTATATTATGAAATGTTTGGATAACAATGCATTTGACTGCAACGAAATATTTGTCATGGTTTTGTAATTGACTCTCATATAAACTTTCATTTAAATTATTACTGTACCTTTAAAGAGAGATAAAGTATCTTAATGTCAAATACTTTGTCATAGTAATTTCTGCAAAAGCATAAGTATCACTCTTCACATATTTAAAATACTCACCAGCACCGCCAGCCATGTCTGCAAGCCATGAGAGTTTGTCATCAACTTCAGAACGTGTATTTAAGACCAATTCCATTAGATACTTTATACTGCCATTAATCTTCTTTAAATTATCCAAAGACTTTTCATACTGCTTTAATGTGACTGCATGTTGATTCAATATATGGTTTGTACTATTATCTGATATCAAAATAGAATTTAAACAAAATAAACATTTAATAAAATAAAACAAAGTATATAAATTCCAATATATAATTTTGGAAAACTACATGATTATACAGCATATATAATTATCCTAATATTATAATGTATTTCCTAAAAATATATACAGCCCATAGGATGCAACCAAGCCTTCTGCTGCAACAGTGGTTATAAACTGAATTATTAAGTGTCATTTCATTCATTTTTTGATTTTTTTTTTCTTCCCCCATTTAAAATAATTTATGTTCATATTTAAAGGGATGAGAACCATAGTGGGCCAAGTGGCATTTTTTAAAAATTGAGAAAATGAAGGTTAAAGTTTGTTAGCAAATGTGAGAGCCATCTAAGAGGAGTGGTCCTAAAGTTCATTACAATCAACATGAAAGAATGTTCACTTTTGAAAATGTGTGGAGCCACTGGGAAGCGACATCCTGCGAGTGCTGGAGGATACAAAACAGAATTTGGTGCAGTACCGCTAAATGCTGCCAGAGTATCGAAATCCATGAGGAGTTGGTAGCCATTTATGGTGACAATGCCCCTTGTATGAGACAGCCACCATGTGGCTTTGATGTTTCCAGTGCGGCCAGACAAGCATGGAACATGAACCTTGGAGCGTAAGCCCCTCCATTTGTGATGAGCCACAAACTATGAAGCTGTGGAGACGATATTCCTCTCAGACCGCTGTATCACTGTGGAATAGATCATGGGTCAGACTTCTGCATGACAATGCACCAGCACATTCTGTACACAAGACCATGCACGTTGCAGTAGAGCTGGGGTTTGAAATACTGCCCCAACCGCCGTATTCAGCTGACTTGACCCCAAGCGACTTTTTCATCTTCCCTTGCCTGAAGAACCTGCTTCGTGGATGGCATTTCTAAGACGACGAGGTCATCTTCAAGGTGGAGCAGTTCCTCAACAGCCAAAAGGAGGACTTCTATAAAAGTGGCATCCAGCAAGTCATCCATCGTTGGGAAAAGAGTGTGGCCCTGGGAGGTGCATTTGGGGAAAAGGACACAGACTACCACCGTGTAGCATCACCCCATCTCTCAGTCTTCCGGCTGACTGTAATGACTATGACCGCCCCTCGTATATTCACATAATTCAAACGATAAAGATAGACAATTTGAATATGTGACAAATCACCCTCGGCTGCAGTCCTAGATGTCTTATGGTTCTCAAAAAATAATGGCATTTATTTTTCACAATTCAAATTTCTTACCAATTTTATTCCATATGTCAACATATTTATTCTGGACAACTGATAAATCCTTCAATATTAACTGAAAATTTTCTTCTCTTTTAAAATCTTGTTGAGATAGCTGTTTCTCAGCAACTTCTACAAGTGGACACAAACAAACAAAAAGCAAGTAAGTTTTAAAAAACAAACTTAAGCAAGCAGAAACATTCAAAATCAAAACTAATGATTTTTTAAATAAACTAGAAAAATTCAGTGGATTTAAACCGTTTGCTGCAGGTTGTAGTAACTTAATAAAGCAGCAATTGACAGAAAAGTTTGAATATTTTTGAGCATGTGCATGGTCATCCTTTATCTTGTCTCAATGTACGAGGGTAGCCCAGAAAGTAATACACCACAATTTTTTTCTTCAACAATTATTTATTGAACACAATAAAACTTATACACACGAAAGAATGATGTTTCTTCTACACTCCCTATTTTTTCCATATAATCTCCATCTTATTCTATGGCCTTCCTCCAGCAAAACACAAGGGCGTGTATGCCCTGTCGGTACCAGTCTTTGTTCTGTTCATGCAGCCATGTCTTCATTGTGTGAACCACCTCTTCGTCATCCTCAAAATGTCTTCCACAAATGGCATTCTTCAATCGCCCAAAAAAGTGAAAGTCTGAGGGTGCTAGGTCAGGGCTGTAGGATGGATGGGGTAACACTGTCCAACCCTGTTTCGTGATGTGTTCTGACATCCTCAAACTTGTATGAGGGCAAGCATTATTGTGTTGAAGCAAACAATCAGCTGGGTTGTTATGGCATCCAAGTCGCTGGAAGCGCTTCTTGAGTTTGGTTAACGTGTTCACATATGCCTCAGAATTAATGGTGCTGCCTCTTGGCATCACATCATTGAGTGTGACACAGTCACAGTCCCAAAACACAGTGATCATGACCTTACCAGAAGAAGCAGTTGCTTTGAATTTTTTCTTCTGTGGAGAGTGCGGATGATGCCATTCCATCGATTGTCGTTTTGTTTCGGGCTCAAAATGGTGGACTCAGGTTTCAACAGCTGTCACAATCCGGGACAAGAAGGCTTCCCCCTCAGCAATGTTTTTTCTCAGAGCTTTGTGTTCCTCCGTAAGACTGCGTCGAACCCATCGTGAATAAGTTTTTGAGTAATCAAGAGCACGGATGATTTCACCCACACTTCCTTTGCTGATTGACAGCTCCAGCGCCAGCTGCAGAGTCGTTCTGCGTCAGTCCTGATGAAAGAGCGAATCAGCACGCTGCATCTTGTCAGGTGTGACACCCAAGGATGGCCGCCCCAACCGCGGCAAATCTTGGAGCTCCGCCGAACCGCTTTCTGATGGCCTCACCCTCTGTGCCCAGTGACTAAGCGTACTTCTGTTGACTGCTGATGTTCCATAAACTGCACATAAACATTTGGGAACGTTTCCAACAGTTTCTTGCTCCGCAGTGAGAAATTCAATGATGACACACTGCTTGTAATGTACATCACTTACAGACGCCATGTTGTTCCATTGCTGCACGTACGCTATCTGTCGGAAGAAATGGAAACTTTGCGTGCGCACTCAGCAACACTTCAAAGAATGCATATCTCAAGTTTCGCATTTTTATCATTGTTGAGGACGGAGAAAAAAATTGTGGTGCATTACTTTCTGGGCTACCCTCGAACAAACTGCATAACAAACTCAGCTCCAGTCAAAATAAATAAGATATTTTAGGAAACAGCAAAAACAAGTGCACACAAAAAGTGCAAGTTTCAAAAATAGAAAACCATTTGTTAAAATTTCCAAACCATTATTAAATAAATCATTCTTGTTTGATATTTTATAGGATCATAAGACATTCATGATTATACAGGGTGTATGCAAATGATTTTATTGCAGGCTTAATATTTAACATAACGAAATGGAACAACTCTCCAAGTTTTTTTCCAGGTTACAGGTGCTCGATAGGTGTCCCTTTAGCGACTGTTTATATATATAGTCTTAATCTAGTTCATTCCATACTCATTTAAGCATGTCCCTGTCCATTATAGCAAAAGATACAAGCCAGGTAATGGCAGAACAGCCGGTAATAGCAGCACAAACACTAACTTCTTCAAACACCCCCAAAAAAGAAATCAAGGAAGCGTGAAGACCATAGTAGCTTCTTTGATCATTTCCAATACGACCGATCCGTATTTAAAAAAAAAAATTGGGGAGTTGCTCTATGTATTTGTAAAGTTTCGTGATATATAACATAATACAACTACAATAAAACCACTTCAATCACTTGTGTACACTCTGTATTTTGAAAATGGATCTAGTTCCCTAAAGTAAAATCTTTGCTTATCCTTAGAAATTCTTAAAGGATTACAGATGGAATTTTTATGTATGGGGAAAAAAGTGATTAAACTGACTTAATTTGTCATTAATTTCTTCCATCATTGTAGCAACTTCCTTCTGACCAGCAGCAATCAAAGCTTTCTCATTCAGAAGAGTTTGGATATTGTTTGAAATTTGCTGATGGATGGTATCTTGGGCATTCTATAAAAGAAATTTCAGATAAGAAAAATATTCAATCCATACCTCATTGAGATTTTAAATAAGCTTTCATATTAAATCTTAAAATAATTTCTATAAAATAAATGAAAATATCTATAATTTGCCTTTAGTTTATCTTTAGTTTAGCTTATCTTTTAATAGTTTCACAACCATTCATTAAACCAAAACATAAGTTGCACAATTGGATATGCCTAACAGTCTCTTGGCTTATCCTCAAGTTCTGGTGATTTTCCTACTTTTCTAAACAGTGGTCGGCTTATATATGAGTATATATGGCAATACCCAATGGCTTTATTTATATTTTGGCAATAGATGTGTGTCATCCAATCAATATCTGGACAGAATCTCTAGACAACTATAAGGAAACTGAAATTACCCATACTATTTTTCAACAATCACTGCACCACTTCTTTTCCAACTAGCTATGAGTTCCAGTGGCTGATCCCTGAAAAACTGGAGAACTTTATGAATCACTCATCTATGTGAAACTTTTGCCCTCAGAGTGCCAAGGTGAAATCACTCAGGACGATAAAGCGAGAGTGGCAGTACCTCCCAATGCAAATGGTTGATAACTGCCACAGATTTTTAGTGATTGTCGAGTCTAACATTGTCGTGTTGCAGAATAGCATCTTTACTGGACAATATTTTGTGAATGGCCTTTAAACTTTATTAGAATTTGCATATGCTAGTTCAATATCGCCACCTCGACGCTGTATGGCTTCTCTCAGAATGACACTTTTCCGTGGACCTTCAAATGCTGCCAAGTGTGGTATAATCTGTTCTCCAAACACATGACGATGAATTTCAGCAGGCTTTGAAGTTTCTTGTACTAGAAGTTTCTTGACCATAAGTTCCTGCAGTGGAATTTACTAGTTAGATACAATCTTGAGTAACTGCATGTGAAAACAGCTGATATTTGCCATTTCCACCACCAGATGTCAGACACAGTTCACTGTGGAATAGTTACTAAACTCTAATTTTTTGTGTTTGGGTAGTTGGGACAAAACCCGAATGTTTATTAGATGCTCCTTGTAATGATGTTCAAATTTTAAATGGAAAGAATTACCGTAATTTTCGGGGTATAATATGCATTCATAGTGAATAAATTGAACAAATTAACTTCATATAATGATAAAAATCATTTTGTGCAAATTGATTTATTTATGCAAATCCCTCAATCATCTGAATCTGAGTAAAACAATTGTAAAATTCCACTCGGTTTTCACCAGTTTCTTCCTTTTCATCCTCGAGTTCCATTGAATCATCTACTAGTGAGGTGATCCCTGCTCTCACAAAAGCATTCTTAATTGTATCCATCCTAACTTGTTGCCTTGCAACGTGGACCCATTGGACCACTTCGGGCAATATTGCACGATGCATATGGCCAGTAGCTGTAAACGTATGGATCTCATTTTGCATCCATTTTTCCCAAATGGCGGCTTTAACCACATGGTTTATAGTCATGTCCAGAAGTTGCAACATTTTGGTCAAGCCGCCAAGATACATGGCAAGATCACCATGAAGTATTTTAAAAATACCTTTGGAGGCCTCAGTTTTATGCGCCCGCATTGAATCCACAATCAGCAACGACTTCGGGTTGAAAGAAGCACCTTCCCTTTTTCTGTAAACTTGCTCCACCCAAGTCACCATTACTGTCTCGTCCATCCACCCTTTTTCCTGTACTACAACGACTATTTTTATAACTAATTTTCTGCAGTTAAATTAAATATCACTGAATTCCCTTGTTCATCTTGTTTTCGCAAATTCGTTTTTGCAATAGTTTTTGATGACGGAAAATTGAGAAAAAATTGAATAAATATATGTGAAGTATATTTATATGTGGAACATAAAGTGAATAAATATAATGTAAAGCACTCAAAATTACCACTCCCAGCCCCCAAGCTCCGCAAGCAACAACGAGCTTGGCTGGTCCTCCACAACGCGCCTACACAAAATTCTCTCTTTACCGAAGCATCTGATGCTATTTCAACCTCACGTCTACCTGCCATTAGCACCAGTGAATCTGGGAGTTGGCTACATACCCTCCCTTCCCCTGCCTTTGGATACTTTCCTTGATCACAACTCCCTTTGTATCGCAGTTGACCTCTGCTTAGACAGTATGTTTTTCACACCCTTGCCGCTGCGGTGCAACCATTGACGAACTAGCCCTCCACCCCCTCAGCTGTGACGTTTTGGTCGTAGAAGCCGCCACAGTTGTCTGAATGACACGATACACCGTGCCGTCACCATCACAGGAATTCCATCATCAATGGAACCAAACGGTCTGTCCCGAAGCGATAGCAAACGCCTTGACAGAGTGCCCTCTCCACCTGGAAGTTAGGGAAGATGCTACTATGGGACGTGACCTGTGTGGATACCCTTGCCTATTCCTACCTAGACGGAAGTTCAAGGTAGGCCCGTTTTACGGCAAACCTTGCCCAAAGCAAGAAAACATCGAAGTACGCAGACCTGCTTAACAACTTTCATTTTGCCCCCATCGACTTTGAGACTTTCGGCTCCTGGTGCTCTAGTGCCCTCTTTCCTAAGGGACGTCGGTTTTAGACTTTCCATCGCTACCCAGGACAATGGATCCATGGAGTTTCTCTGCCAGAGAATCTCCCTGGACATTCAGAGAGGTAATGCAGCTTGCATCATCGCTTCTCTACCACGTGCTACTCCCTTCAAGGAAATTTTCTTCATTTTCCTCAAGGGAAGATGAAAATTAAATCATGAATAGCACTGAAGTTCAAGTGCATATCCAAAATCCATTTATAAAATCTAATTCATGTAATTTTATAATAACATTTCTAACTTACCTTCAAGTGCAACTGCTGTTGCAACAAGTTTTTTTGATTATTGGATACAGTTTCAAATGTATCTTCGGTAACTTGATTTAATTTTTCTTGACCTTCCTAAGAGCACAGAATAATTAATAATTTATTAAATAAACGATCATTCATTCTCTCATAATCAATTCTGAAAGGACTACTTACTTTCAAAGAAAGCATTGCAACGAGTTGTTGTTCAGCTGTAATCATCAGCTTATCAACAGTTCTTTGAGCATTTACTCGGAAATGATGTTGTCGGATAGAAAAACAAACTGACCTTGCTCTATTGCTTATAATTAAATAAGCATTCCAAGTGCTTTGATCCATATGCTTTGTGCATTCTTTCAGGGACTAGGTTTGATAATACATGGTATTAATAATGAGGAATATAATTATAAAATTAAAGCTAAATTAGTCACCCCCCCCCCCCTACAATTTTGCAAACAAATGCTTTTTATCTAAGTACCATACATTAACGATTCGTATTAAAGAAAGTCTGCTGATAAGTTTTACAGAATCTACATTTACTTAGTGTACTGACCTCTCAACAATGTTAATTGTCAAGTATTTGTAATAATTTTGACTTAAGTTTTATTATTATCACAATATTTGTCATAATGTAACCCTTTACACAAAAATTGAGCGATGATTAATAATTTATCTAATATCTAGAAAACTTACCATGGAATCTGTACATGGATATGTTTTCCGGCCTTCGACAGCAGATTGACAATTTAAAAGGTTAACACTTAATTTGGATAAATCTTCTTCAGACATTGCTGAACATGCACCTCTTAAATGAAGTATTAGCTTCAAAAGAAAATAAAATTATTTATTAAAGAAAATATAAAAACTTTGTTAATTGAATTTATTAAAAGTGAAGCTGAAAAAATTTGCATTCATTTTTTAAAGAGCAAAATTAGAATTTAAGGACTAGATTTAACACTAAGGTACCAAAATGCTAAGGTTTTCACTTACAACTGTTGCTTGTATGTATAAGGATCGTACAAATGAAAACGAAAATTATTTATTTTATCCAAAGTGTATACAAGGAATTTAAAAATACTCTCCAAATGCGTTAAGGCATTTATCCCACTGAGTAACAAGGCGTGTAATTCCTTTATGGAAGAAGTCTATCGGTTGCGTGTGGAACCATTCCAAACCTCTTCCTTCACTTCATCGTCCACCTGAAATCTGCGGCCTTTCAGATGTGTCTTGAGATCCCCAAACACGTGAAAGTCACTTGGGGATAAGTCAGGGCTGTAAGGTGGATGCTGCATTGCTTCCCAGTTAAACTTTTTAATGAGGTCTACCGTCGCTTTCGAGGTGTGAGGACGCGCGTTGTTGTGGAGAAGAAGCACTCCTTCTGTAAGAAGTCCAGGATGCTTGCATTTGATGGCCGCGCGCAGTGCCTTCAATGTTTCCCCATATCGTGCTGCGTTAACTGTGGTGCCTTTTTCAAGAAAGTCCAGTAAAATCGGGCCTTTGCGATCAAAAAGCACGGTCAACATCACCTTCCCCGTGCTGTTTGCAATTGCTTTTGATTTTTTCGGGGGTTTTGTTGTTTGGACGATACGATCACTCGCAGAGCTTCGAAGCACGAGCTATCGTTCTTTCTCATGTGATGCAACACTTGCAACCTATTGTTCAATTTGCACTTGGGGTTTCGCAATTGTTGAAAACAAAAACTTACGATCCTACATGTTCTTTTTTTTTTTTTCTCCCCCCCACATAAATTTTCGTTTTCATTTGTACGACCCTTATATAAGAATAGTGAAACTCGTAATAAATAAGATCAAATATCTCAGCTAAAGACCAAACTTAGAGTACTGCATGCTCCAACTGGCAAGTAAGAATGCGTTTTCACATTGTCGCATCAACTCGCCTGCTCCTGAAAGATCATACCATTTATTTTCCATTTAGCAACATACCAGTCTAGTCTTCAGATGCATCGTCTATGGGTTTTTGTGGCTTTGGCCTACTTAAATAGGCCCTCGGAAAGAGACGACTGCAAACAGTGGAAGGTCTATGGAAAATGTGTCAGCAGGAATGGTTATGAATTGATCTAGGTGTTCTGCATTCCAGCCTCCTACAGGGTTGCTGGAAACTGCGATCATGACTACCAGATTGAACACACTCGATGGTGGCGAAAGGGATTTTCCACCTTTTCTGGCCCTCTGAAATTGGTTACCGGTGCTACAGATCCCTAACAACCCTCTGTAGTTTTCACATTATTACATATGATCCAACAATTTCCCCCATTGTTAAGATTTAATAATCAGATTTTAGAAATTCTTGCTATAATTTCTTTTTTTTATAACTGTTAATTTTACAGACCATTTCAATTATTTTGGTGAACAATTAAGTTAGTTAATTGCTTAAACTGTTTTGAAAGTATGAACAGAGTGAAAAAGATATTGATTAAGGAACTTTAGCAAAAAGCTACTTATAAGAATGCAGGCTTGGTCTGTACGTTCATCCGGCCGTCTGCCATTTGTATGATAATTTGAAAACGGATTAAGTTTTTTCAAATTCTGTTTTCAAAAATATGACCATCAAGGTATTAGCTCGACTGTTTCAACTTTTCAGGATTTTTCATGGACCCCTTCAAGTCGAATTCACATGCTAAAAGAGACCATAAAGAATACCAAGATAATGGCATATAATACGTCAAGAATACTTTGCTTATCTTTTAAGTATTGTTGATGTGAGCAAGCACACATGACGATCGCTTTGTCAATGCACGATTCCTTAAGTGCTCATAATCTATATTATTAAGTAGCAGAAGAATGAGGTACTTATAGGTTTTACAATGTCAGTCCGTCCCCTTCATAATTTCTACATTTTTTGAGGTAGAAGGTTGAAATTCAGAATATAGCTTACTATTGGCATGTCCACCTTCACTATTTAGTTTGGCTTTGATTGGTGCACTGGGGTTGGAATTACGGGAGTGGGAATCAGAGAGAACAAAAGATCTATGTGCTATTTGGGTATGTAAAGGAGTGAAATTCAGTATCCAGATTCCTCTAGGCAAGATCTACATTACTATGAAGTTTAGACCCAATTGTTCCAGTGGGGTTGGAGTTGGGAGGGTGGCAGTCACTTGGTCTTTAGAACTATGGCAGCTTATGGCATGTGATATGTCATTTGATTGGAAATGATGAGAAAGGAAAGTAGAGCTCGTTTACATTTTGTACATACTAGGTTCAAGAAAATCAATTTTTTTATTAAAATCTTTGGGGGGGGGAGGTAAAAATGGATGACCACAGGGTTTGCTACTTGCCTAAACCCTACTAAGGAGAATTAATTTCTTGTTAATGAAATCTGCTTCACAGCTAAAGCTCCTCTTTGAAATGCTTAAAGGATTTTATTAATTTTTTGAGTCTTTCTTTTTTTATTTTATTTTTAATTTTAGATTTACTCACTACATTTTAAGATGCCACAGCATTTATTTGTTTGGTGGCTGCAGTGTTTAGGGAGTTTATTATGGTTTGCCTGGCTCAGTTCCGACTCCGTTGATTCCCTCACTGGTGTCAATTTATGGCGGGGGATGAGTGAGGCTAATTCGGGAGCTTAAATTATAGCAATATCCTACAAAGGTTTATATCGTGTCTAATAATTTTATTTTATATTATTATTATTACTACTTTTTTTTTGCCTAGTCAAGAAATTATGATAGCGAAGTACGCTCCTTTTGTGAAGTCTGAACAAAGAAATTACCTTTTGATGGCACATATCCAAATCCCTAAGGCTAATTTCAGAATAATATTTAGCTTCCTGCAGAAACTTTTCTTCAGCTGAGTCTACTTCGAACGGTACCTTCATAATTTGAATCTCACTGTCAGCGTCTCTGTTTAACCCGTTTGACTTCGCTGGGATTTCATCTAAAGTTTGACTGGTCCTTTTATTAAGAATCCAATCCAACCAGCATACGGAGCCGTTGAGACATAGTAATATTAAAAAAATCTTTATCATTTTGAACCAGTTTTCATTCATTAGTCAATGAAAACACAAAGTCAGTCAGGTAAATATCTCTCGTCGATAACACGAGTAAACACTTTTAAGCGTTGAGCTAATTTTCAAACAAATTGAACTTGGCGCTACAATCTCTCCAGCTGCTTATTATGATGATTCGCCAAATCTATGAATGTCGTCGCTCGTAGCGTTGATGCTTAAAATTGCCGGCAGGCGAACTTATTATGCAGTGGAAGATATTGGCCAACGAGAATTCCTCTTCCAGGAATATCAGTAACCAACGACATCAAGCTTCTATCTATTTGAAAATGAATAGTAAGAGCAAAACATTTTTTTTATTATTTTGGTTACTAGTCACTGTCTCGAGTTCAGTTGTTGTCGAGATGTTAGCATATTTTTTTTTTCTTTTTATATACTGAAGAAAATGTTTGTGATTTAATTCTTTATTGAAACCTTGTTTTAGTAAATATTATTATTATTATTATTATTATTATTATTATTATTATTATTATTATTATTATTATTTATTAATCTTGGATATATTTGACAATATTAATAATGCATGTATAATTACAATGAAATCTAATATTGTAATAGTAAAATATTTATGAATTTAAGTAATTTAAAAATAAGTTATATAATAAAAATACAGTTTGTCAAAACAATATGCCAAGGGCCAAGAAAAGAAAACTATCCAAGAGCCGAAGCTCATATTGGACATGTTACAAATAAAAGATAAGAATAAGGAAAATAAAATATAAAATTTTTTAATAAAAATTTACAAAATAATAATTTATAAAATCTATAAATATATTTAAAGGAAAAATTTTCAATATCAGTTAATGAAAAAATCCATTTCTTGAGTTCAGTACGCCAATTTCTAATCATATATGGAGTAATGAGTTTATATATTCTTCCATATTAGAAAGAAAATGATATTGGTATGAAGCAAAGGTATGGGTTATTCGAGGTATTTGTATTGGGTATGATAAGATATATCTCGTCTTGTAATAATTGTGCGAACAAAGCGTAGAATTATTAAGTAAAATTACATCATTTGCAATTTTTAATTTAAAAATTTTTCTTATGGTAAGGAAATGTAATTGATAATTATTACCAAATAAAATTCTCAAAATAGCATTATGATATCCCTCTACTTTTTTATATGAGCCTCCCAAGATGATAATTCCATATTGAATACTTGTAATTAAAAAATAATAGAAAGAAAAATACAAGTTTCATAGAAGTGGTGTGGATACATAATATTTCAATTGAATTAAAATCCAACCAGTATATTTATTTTTTTTTAATAATAATAACACCTAAAATAATTCACAGTAAATTAATTTTTTTAATTATTTTAATTCCATTATAGAAAACAAAAGTGTTGTATTTGAATAAATACATTAATACTACAATTATTGCAAATTGGTTTCATTTGACGGATGTAGAGAAGGGCGAGACACAAAAAACCCTGGAATACAATGAATAATAAGATAAAAAATAAAAAAATAATAATAATAAATAAAAAAAATAATAAAAAATAAATAATTTTTTTTATTATTTTTTGTATTTATTATTTATTATTTTTTATATTTTAACTTATTGTTTATAAATTGGTTTCATACAATTTTACCTGAACTGAAAACATTTTAAAATAGATTTAATACACTTTAAACGAATTTAATACGATTTTAAATGAATTTACGGTGAAATACCCCCTGAGTACAGAAATACGGAAGAATAAATATTTTTAGCTTTACTGTGTTTATTTCGGTCAGCTTAAATAACAGTGGTTAACTGTTATACCTTTTACGTTTGTTATTTGTTTATATTACAGTTTTATTTTCTGTATTGAATGAAAATAATAAAAAAAAATTTTCTGTAAATTTACTAAAACAAGGTTTCAATAAAAAAATTTTTGTACTTAATTTACTAATTAAACTCCATTTACACTGAACTAAAACACATATTATATTTATTTAAAGTCGTATTAAATTCATTTGAAAGTGTATTAGTGTATTAAATCTATTTAGAAATGTATAAAATTCATGTAAAACTGTATGAAACCACTTTGTAAAAACTGTAAAAAAGCTTGAATTCTAATTAAAGGGTTCTTAAATGTATAAATGATCTTGATAAAATTCTATTACTGAATATATTTAATTTATATTATTAAATTTAATAAATTTGAGCCTCAGTGTTTTTGATTATAAAAATTTCCCGAGTATCAGAACCAAAATAATGAAAGTGATTTTTTTTTTTTAAAATTTGTATTAATTATGCTCATTTGAGAAAGGTATTTTGTTATTTTTGAGAAAGTGGACAAAAACACATAGCGGTGTGCTTATATTACGATGATGATGATGATATTTATAGAGTGTTTGTTTACTGCGACAAAGTTCACGCTGTTATGTTAACTGGGTTTATTTAGTCCCGCGAGACTGCCCATTTTGCAGACTTCGGCTTCTGGATGATTAGCGTTAGAAAAGGCTTTGCAGCCACTTGGTTATTGCAAAGTAATGAATATTTTCAAAAAAGGATAGTAATGGAGTTTGGAATCGTCTCAAAAACATAATTTATTTAATAATTAAAAAAAAAGTTTATTTATTTATTTAGTTTCTGCAATTAAAAGACAGACATCTTTTCCACAGCTCGTCCTCCTCAACAAAAAACTGTCCCTCTTTTGTTAGAAAAATTGTTACTTTTTTGTTTCATTAAGAAAAAATTAATATTTAGTACAAATATCTCCGAGTTACTTTGGTAAACATTGTATAACGTAGCATTTGTTAGATTGGCAAGTTTTGATCCGAATTGAAAGAGTGAGAGAAAGAAAGGAAAGACTCTAAACTTTTGAGAATAGTCTTAAATAAATTATTTTTTGTATCAAAATAGTAACAAGCGATAAATGATGGTTTACAATGACGACTATTGAAGTCAAAATTCGAGCAGCAACGCCTTTTGAATTCAAAGTAGGTCAGAATGCGCCTGAGAATTTGTATAATCATATCTCTTTAAATATTATAAATTTTAAAATGTATTGATTATCAATTGTCTTTCGAAGAAGTCTTTTCGAAAAAGAAAAATGAATAATAAGTTTGACAAGAATATTGAGGAAAATTTATTAATATAATTTATTTAGAGTTTAAAAGAGCCTTAACAAAAAATGAGGAATAAAAGAAAATAATATTTGACCATGGATTATTTAATAAAGCTTATCAAAATATTATCGTCTTTAAAAAAATCTTATTAAACATATAGTTTTATCACAAATATATTATTTTTAAGGTGTAAATTTATCAAAATATAACTTTAAAAATTCGTTTATCAAAAATATTGTAAGTCTATTTAATTTAAAAGCTATACCAACAAAGATATTAAAGATAAAAAGTCAAAAAATTGATACTTTAACAATAAATCAAAGAACATTCTTGAAAATTTCACAAAACGACAGGTTTAACTTAAATTCATAAATTCTTATAAGTAAATGACATTTCTTAGAAAATCAATAATAATTTTTTTTTTGAAAATAAGCCAATTTTTTGGGACTGGAATTCTTTGGACCTCCCCAGCACAGTTAGTCTTGAATTCTTCGCCATTGCCTGTACCATCAAATTGAGGAGATTGTAGAGTAATTGAGATTCCAAGTACTCTTATCATTACTGTTCTACTCAAGAAATTCCTTGCGCCAAGCTAAGTAATGCTTTTTTCATCCCCAAACGGTAAATTGTAAATTAATCATGTTTAAAATTATTCATTTTTTAAATAAATTATGTCAAAATTGTTATTAGGCTTCAGTTGTTATAAAATTTAACTAATTGGCTTTTTTTAAATTATTATTATTGGTTTTCTAAGAAATGCCATTTACTTTTAAGAATTTATGAATTTAAATTAAACCTGTCATTTTGTGAAATTTTCAAGAATATGGTCTTAGATCATTTGTTGTTGAAGTATTAAAATATTTAAATATAATTCAATTATTCACTTCAACGTATCATTGTCAATTTTTTTTTTCTTCATAAAATCATTTTATCAGGTGAAGTCAAAACAAGATTTTATAAAATGGACAGATTTTGGGATACAGTATTGTAAGTGCACAGTCAAAATTTGAAATTTTTAAAAATATCTCGGATGGTATAGCAGTGATGATTTGAGTTTGAGTTGCCGTATCTGAACGGATTGTTTCAAATTTTTAATACTCTTTCTGTACAGTTATAACTCCATGGTAAAATCGTTTGAGATTGAATGAAAATGAAATTTAAATGAACAATAAGAAGTCATTCCTCGGGATTATCTTCGAGATAAACATTTTTTTTTATAATTTGCAATAAGAAAATATAATTGTTTTTCTTATTATAATGTCTTATTACTCTCTTTAAGTAATATCTTCGCCTTCCGATGTTTCAAGAGAATAATCCAGAAGATTTCATGATTTTCAGATTTCTCAAATTGTAATTGAACTAGAGCATCTACTCAAAGGATTTCAGAAAGGATAGAAAATTCCAATATCGATTATGTACGGAATATTAGTCAAACCTAATGGATTAACAAGATTCCCCCCTGTCTTTTCTTTAATGAACTGAAAATTTCTTGCATTAGAAATGGAAGAATCTGTATCAACAATGTTCTAAAGATCATAGACATGAACACGATTTGAAGAAGATGTATAGCTACTCCTCTTTTGAATCTAAGTTTGTAGAAAGTGTTGTTCCCTATATGAATTTTCCTGGAAATTTTTTTAGCTTTTCTACTATAGGGATGTTTGCAAACTGACAAAATTTGGAGCCTCCAATAACCCGTCTACCATGGAAATGGCACCAAATTTGGTAGAGGTACTAATCAAAGCATAAGACAAAGGTTTCCGAAAAATTTCTATAATAACAAATGCCGCCACTAGAAAAAAATGTAACATGTTATAGCCTAAGTAGACGAAAATTAGTATAAAAGATTTAAAAGCTTCTAATTTAAATCGTCGATGAAGTTGGCTACAACAGTGCTGGTGATTATGGTTATAAAGGCAAGGGGGTAGTTCAGGATGACATTCCGATGACCAACTCTGCTCGCCATACGTCTTGTACATTGCCTCAACCGCATTACTTGCGAAGCTGTTTTACAGTCACCAGTTTAAAGCATGCTCCTCTTCATAAACTTAGAACCTTATTTGTCGAAAAGGACAGTACAGTGAACCCTGTTGCTTATAGTGCACCGAAGCTGACGAGATGCATCAGCAGAAACGGCTATAATTTGCATTTCAGTACAGGCATTGGACCTCTGATGATTGACAAAGGGTTTCTGGAGGGACGTCGTCATATTTGGCGGAAAACATTCGAAAGGGAATCACCGTTGTTGGAAACTTTGTTGGAAGAAGAAGCAGGTGATAGTCTAGGCCCTAGATTCTAGGGTATGTTTTCTTGGCATTGTCTGGATCCACTGATATTTCTGAAAGGCACTGTCATCCGATTTGATTATTTATCAATTGATTTGGTACATTCATACATGTTTACTATTTGGATGGAACTGATATTTCAGTGAAACACTAGTAATTTCTGGCTTACAGCCATAATTGTCCGGGAATGGTTCGAGGAGCACGATCAAGACTTCCAAGTACTTGCCTGCCCCCTAATTCCCAAAATCTAAATCCATTCGAGCACTTTTGGGATCTCCTCGACCCTATGTTCACTCCATCATGCATCCTATAGCAGCTGTTGAACGCATTACAGTTTGCAAGGCTCCAGATATAAGTGGAGATCCTCCAGCATCTTATTGACTCTTTCCAACACCGTCTAGCGATTACGTTGGTGCTAGCTGGTGGTTATAATAATGTAGCTCTGTATAAATATGCTACCAATTTGATTTGGTCTAGATATTTTCAATATTCAAACCATTTTCAGTATGATTTCTTCTGAAGATGAACGATTGGAGAAACCGAGGACGTGAGAAAATCCAAAATTTGGATGTTCAAAAGTCTATAAATCATTATTCACACAATTAAAGATTTAGTTCACTTTTAATCTCATTAATAAAGTAAAATATCTGCGAATGTCATCTTAGGGACTCTCTCTACATACCTGAAACATATGCAATGTCAGTTTTTGAAGATTTCTAGATAGAGGATGGTAAGATCCTATGTCATTCAAGAGTTGTATGGCATAATTTTCAATGATGTGCATTGTTATGCAGGATAACACCGTTTGGTATTAACTTCTGGAAGGATTTGCAACGCTTTCCATATCGATAGGCAGTCATTATTCATTGGACAAAAACCAAACCAATCTTGTTGTCATGTGCCATAAGATCCCCACCTCATAATCCCAGGAGTTGCAGTAAAACTTTCGAGGGTCAGCAATTAATGTACCCGTTCACCAATTTATCTGCAGTCATTTTACAATCGATCTAACTACCCTAAGTAAAAACGAGGCTTGTCACTGAACACAACAGAATAGCATTGAACTGTCCAATTTTCCCGGCTATATAACAGGCTCTGATTTTGTGTCAAACGTAATCACCGCATGGAAATACGTGCTCGTAGTCCAGGTTGAAGTGACCTGTTCTTAATATTCGTTGTGTAATCGGCTTGTAATTGCTCTGCCGAATTTCATTTGTTGTCATCCGTCTATTTGCTAAAGTGATTCGTATGAGCTGATAACTTCTCTTGCACTTAGTCTGTCTGGAAGGACCAGTGTCTGGTCATATTGCAAAATTGCTCTCTAATTCTATTCTATCCACTTAACTCTTTTTCATGACAATTGCACTGCATTCAGATTTCTGGACAATAATGGTAACACTTGACATCATTTATGGCATTTTGCACATATCACCCAAAACGGTAGCAATGACTGCATATTTTGAAAATATGACTATAAGACAGTTAAGTTTCGATCAAATTTCTCTAATTATGATGGGAATAAAATCTAATTTGGTAACATTTGGTCCACAATGATCAATGAATCTTCTTCCAAACCAGAAGAATTGTCTTCTGTTTTCAGCGATTATGTAGGGCAGAAAACGTTTGGAGAAGGTAGGAACCTTCCAATAAATCAACATTCAACAAAGAATTCGCAGCCAATGGGCTGTGATTCAATTACTTTGTAAAGAAGGCACGCAACTAATAGAAATCTTCTGGTGCATGCAAAGAGTTTACGTGACGCCGTTAGAAATCCACCACAGTATTTAAATGATCTGCGGAATCTTGATGAGGGTGTACCTTTGCTGCTGGAATAGCTGATGCGATTAAAGTGTTGAATGCGTAAGATGTTGTGCAATCCTAGAGGCTCTTTGCAAAGCCATCAAAAGCTGACGCCTGAGAAAATTGCTTCCTAGCATTGTCCTGTTTCATGACCAGTGGCGGCTCGTCCATAGGCACTGCAGCACCCCCAGTTTCACTTTCGATATCGATAAAATTCAATATAATGTTCTTTTTTTTCTTTAATACTATTCTTATACATGCATATTACATCATCCTTAAGCTTAATGTCATTAGCTATTCCCTTGTTCGTGAAAAAATTACAATTTTCTGACGCAGCACCCCCAGAAATTTTAGCTACGAGCAGGCCCGCCGCCAGAAATGTTTGGGCCCCTGACAACTGGGTACGTATGGGCTCCAAAGATGATGCCTCGTGCCTGATGCCTTTTCAAGCGTGGCTGACGAGGCCCCCACTTCCGTTGGGGCCCCGGACTAGAGTCCCGTTTGTCCCCCCCTGGCGGCGGCCCTGCCACTGTTCATGACAATGCCAAATCTCATGCGTACTGAAACAGTGAACATCCTACAGTATGTATCTCTGTAGAGTGATCCTGGCCCACCCCCCACGCAATCCAGAATTTGAACTGAGACTTTTTTTTATCTTTGAACTGCTGAGAAAGGCTTTGAAGTGACAACTTTTCACTTCTGATCCAGAAGTCCGTGTTGTGGTAGAGAAATGTTCCAGCCTACCAGCTTCTTTGCAGAAAGTATGCAGAAATTTCTCGACCGTTGGGATTGCTGTCTGATAACTACGTATAGGACAACCGTTTGGTTACTGCTGGACGTTAGTCGTAAGTGTATTGCTATTGCTAAACTATTCATATTCTATCAGCTGTACAGATTGAACAACCCTTAAACAGAGACAAAAATTTAATCCGTTTTCTGAATTAACATCTGAGAGATATAAAACACTAAAAAAACACAACTGAATCAAAAATGTTGGGTAGAATGTTTTCTAAACGTTCACTTTGTCTTTTACACACAAAAATCTGACGTCCATTTTCAAGGAAATGTCTTTAGGCAGAACACTGAGATACATCAATAGCTCATTAATAAGATCGGTTAGTACCAAACGGTATCACCATCAGCGTAGGGAAGTGATAAAGAGATAAGAGTCGCAATAGGTACTCATTTTCACCTGTCTACCTGTCCCTCCTCTTGATAAAAATTTTAGTGTCATATTTGATTGTTTGAATTTGTTGTTTAAAAAAAAGAAGCAATAAAGGACACGGTTATTTATTTATTTTTTGGGAAGATCTCCAGCAAGTGTCAGGGTCCACTGTCATCACTGCAATGATTTGTTGGGAGCTTCATGCTCTAGGTTATAAAGGTTGAGATCCTGTCCATAAGCCAAAGATCACCACTGTGTTATCTGGTGCAAGGAAAATACTTTGCTAGCCTATATAACACTGAAATAAGATGATCTTGAACAAATCAGACTACACCATTTTCCAGTTGAAGGTCGAATCTAGATATGCCAGAAGAAGTATAATGATATCTATAAGGGTCATAGCAGTCCCAGTGGTTCACAAGTGTGCGTGTACTTTATGCGAAGAAATTGGTATGCTTGAGCTATTCTGCCATTGCAATCCGGACCTCAACTGCATGTGAAACACTGTCCTTTTAAAGTCTTATTCAGTGATTATACAATGAAAAAGTTACAGATCTGGACTGGATGTACAGAGGCAAGGACCTCCTAACAGAAACGTTCTCCATACAATTTGGAACACTCCCCTGTGACTTTTTTTTATTTTCGGATCCCTGAAATGGATGGCGTTTCACGTCCGATCAGAAGTTCATGCTACAGAAGTTCATGATTTCAGCTTAGTCCACCAGCTTCTCTACAAAAGATATACAGATCTTGTGACCAATGGGACTACTGTTTAATCCATAAAGGTGACTATGTGTAGGCACAACGGTTTCACCATAGCTGAAAGCCTGTGTTTCATTTGAACAACCCTTATACTAGTGTTTTGTCCTAATACAGAAATTTGGCTATGATAGTGTCATAGTTTGGTCTTGATCCACCGGTTTTGGATAGTTATATGCTTCCTTTGATGAAGGTCTGTTTGTCCATCAGGAGGATAACGTATGTTGTTACAATAACACCTGCTGCCGTCTAGTTTGAAGACACAAATGTACGAGTACTGGATTGGTCAGCTGGGATGAATTAGAATTTTGAGTGTGAGCACGTGAGATGCATCCAGAAGCACGTAATCAATTGTTGGACCTCTGGAGTGGCAAACATACCAGCATTATACTATCTTGCATTGGTGGAGAGTATGCCACTGCATCTTTAGGCTGTCATTACTGTGATGGGCAGCATAATTAGATATTAGACAAACCACAGGCGTGAGATGGTTTGAATGATCATTCAGTATATATTCCATTATTCAATTTATTTCTTTACTAATGCTGTTTTTGAAAATCAAACCAAGTCGATTTCAAAGTTCAAATGATCTTAAATTAGATTGCTTGTAGTAAAATGATGGTGTTTTGCTGTTTTTATGTTACACTATTAGAGGTGGCGGGTGGTTCACCTAGTCACCTGATGTAGGAGTGCTTGTGAGAGTTCTCAATTGCTTTATTTCATTTCTTTGGTTTAAAAATAATTTTTTTTGTGTGTTTGTTTGACTTTTAAGCAAAGAACCATAAATAGGCCAGTCGGTGCTAGTATGTCTGCTAAACCTACCTACATCAGTATGTCTATAGGTATATTCACACATTGTTGAAAAGATATTGTAAAAAAAAAAAAAGCAAAAATAAAAAGTAGCTTAAAATACATACAAGTACTTTAAATTCATGCTTTATATTTTTGCACATAGATGCCTTCTTATTAAGGCATCACCACCACTTATAAGAGTTTTTCTGGACCAGATCTCTCATTAATCTTCTTGAACCATTCAATCAAATAGCTTGAACTGCTTCATCGTATGTAAAATGAAAATCTCTGAAATGTTTCTTTAAAGCTCAAAATTAAAGACTTGACAATGCTAAATCTAGGTGGGATGAAATCTCCAAATTGCAAACAGTCTACACCAGTTAAATATATGCAATAAGTGGGTTTGGTGTTGATTAAAAACCAACTCCAATCTAAACAAACCAACCGAGAAATTGTGGATAAACTTAATGAGAAAGAACCTCTTGTCCACAACAATTTATTGTTCCGTATGTGCATTTCGGCTATCTTGTAGCCAAATGCGCATACGGAACAATAAATTGTTGTGGACAGAGGTTACTTTGTCATTATTAACTTTTAATTTACATTTAAAGCCTAAAGGGACTATATGAAACTGCATTTATCAAGGCAGGCAATCTATACTGTTACAACAATTTCAGTAACAATGCCTTTATGTTTATTAAATTTATTACAAAAACTTATTCAATTTATTTGTTATTTCATTTTCATAACAGTCTTGTTCAATTATTTTCATATTAAATAATAACTTGTTGATTTATAACTGAAATATGAAGGGCAATCAAAAATTCCTAGAATTCCCCTGCAGATGGAGAATGATAGATAAAAGACTATGTTATAGTGGGAAGCTTAGCAAGTCTGCTTGCATTTACAACATGTCAGGACAGATGCAATGTTCCAAGGAAAGTGCGATGCTCATTACATTCTTTGACATTGATGGTTTGATTCACCGCAAATTCATACCACTTAGATAGACTGCTACTGATGTCTTTTTCTATGTGCAAGTTTTGTAAGGCACGGTATTTTTATTTTTGGACCAGACACTACTATCAACTACTTCTCCTTATGCTGATTTGAAGTCGATATGCCGTAGGCCCGCCTTTCGCTCTTATGACTCCAAAAATTTGGAGAAAACCCCTTATCATTTTGTTTATTTTTGAGAGCAACTAAAATTCAACTCATTCTATCGGCGATATCTTTCTGAATTTTCATGATATTTATTTGGGCTTTTTATAAGAGTAGCTCTATACATTTGGCTAATAAATTATGCAAAAGACATGTTGGTAACGCTTGTGCATGCACAGTTAAACATTATTTAGTAAAAATGCTGATATTTCATCAAATATTGAATATTTTTATATTCTGATTGCAGTGTGTTATCTCTACTGTTGTAGTTTGTCAAGTTTCCTGAAAATGGCATTGCATTGGGTTGTGAAATCCCTGCATGTTATAAACAAAAAAAAAATTCAATTTTTTAAAGAAACCTTTATATCTTCATGAATATATGTGCTAATCTCATACAAATGAATGCAGATAAGTAAAAGAAGCCTCATAATCATATGCTACAGCTACAACACATTTCAAGCATTATTTTTTACATTATATTTTTTTATTCAATTTGTTATTGGTCCCCTACCTGCCTTTGGGATAAAACCTTCGCTGAAATATACGAGGTGTAACATGCTCTTTACACCCCTGCAGTTTCAGGATAATCCGTAAAGTATTTTTCTAGACATTTGACAAAACGTCTAAAATCAAAGGTGTTCATATTATTTTGACCAATCCATGTATACCGTTTGAAATACCAATATGATTAAAGTTCACTAAACAATAAAAGCAAACATAGTAATGGAGGACTCTGATGAAAAATAATATCCAGTACGACTTAATAATATGACTTTTTTGTGCAAAAATATTTTCGCATGGGTTCTGCTTGTTTGATATAAATAAAATAAAATATTAGTCACCAATAAAAGCATTATTTTAATATCCAAAAAATATTAAATTTTTTTCACATAATTAAGATATATAAACATTTCAAGTTTTCAGTGCAAAAACAGAAAACAATTAGACTATCATTAATAAATTAATAACATTTTTATCCTGAGAATGTTTTATGTCTTTTCGTATCAACAATACCTTGTTTCAGAGTGTAATAATATGTAGATATAGTAACAATTTTATACAACTTTGACTGTATGTATATATATATATATATATATATATCGCAACTTAATATTCTCTCAAATATTACAATGCAACTATAGAAGTAAAAATATTACTTGCCATCTTATGTAACATTTAAACGTTTTTTGTTTCTTTTTACAATTAAAATCCCTCATTTATATATATATTTATATAACAAAAATACACGTTCAGATTTACATATATATAAAGATTAAACAATATGTAATAAAATAATATGCAAGTATATAATTTATCTAAAACATGAAAATTATCAGAAAAAATATTAACTTTGGTATAAAGATTTATATATAGTTTTTTTTTTTTGAAAAGGAAAAAAATATGTAGAAAAATCTATTACTCTATATACAGAGACAGTCCAGTTAGATCTAAATTAATCAAAATTAAAAAACAATAAAACAATCAAAAAAACTTGATTTGGTAAAATGAACATAATCATTAAGTGTGACTAGCTCGCAAATGTTTCCAAATAGTGTGCTAAACATCTAAAGCAAAGTAAACTACACCATTTTTAACTATTTGGCTAGACGTAATTGTACCGTTTAATTTCTGTTCAGGAATTAGATATTTGGAATTTTGCGGGGAATGCAATTGGCTATTAGTCACCTGTGCCACGTTTTCAGTAGAGTTGCTTACCTGCCGAATAGGTTTAGGCGGTGGAATGTACGGTGGCGGCACAAGAAACGTTTGCTCTTTAACAGAGGAAATGGCATTATCTGAATCTATAGTTTGCTTTTGATTTTCTACTAGGAAAGGAATGGGACTTTTCCCGGATTCCGTACTGTTGTTGAAACCTGAAGATTGAGGAAGATGAAAGCTGTTTTCTTGCATAAAATTTATTTCTTCAGAGCTTCCGGTGTGTATCTGAGCCAGTGGCACCTGGTTTGCATAGTTATAATCTAAAAATTCTTCGGGTGAATTCGTTGTAGTTTGAAGAAAGTTATCACCCAGTTCATCATCTTCCACCATAGTTGGAAGATAACCAGATGTGTCCACTGGTTGGTTAATGGCATTCTCGACATATGGCCACGTAAAATGGGATCTGGTGTGTTGAACCATTAATGGTGGATTCATCTGTTTTTGAAGTTGATGTATAATTTCGGTAGTTGAACCAAATTTAGGACGGATTCCTCTAACAGATGGGCGGCGATTGAGCCCTATCACAGCGTATTCATTTTCTTCAACATGATACCTTTTACGAAGTCGTTCGATTCGATCTTGATCTTGTTGAACAAACTGTTCTAATTCATCAAAAGCCTGTTCTTTCTTTTTAGTTTGCAGTAAGTGTTTTTTTGAATTCATAAACGGTGTGTTTGTCACATTTTTTGAGATACCAAAAGTGCTTGCTTTATTGTTTATTACTTCATTTTTTTCGTTTAATTTACTCTCAAGTTTCCACTGTCTTACATCACCGGGAACATCAACACTTGACTGAGGAGCATAAAATTTATTAATAGACTGATGGCCATTCATTAAAGTTTGTACTTGTTTCAGGTCTAGACGCGGTAATAATGACATGGAAGAGCTTTTTGTTACAGTGCTGTGATCGCTGAGCAAGTTTTCCTCGGTCTTGTCATATTGGTTTTCACTTATCTCCTGTGAATCACATTCCTCGGTTAAAATCCTTAATTTTTCCATTAAAGATGAAGAATCACTTTCACTATTGCGCTTTACTATTTTATCTTTAGGTTTACAACGAATGTCTGCACAGCGCGTGAGGCTACGACGCAATGCTGTCCTTTCTAATGAACGACGTATAGAAGAATTTGATCTTGCTATCGAGGTTTGGTTTGAAAGCAGTTCTTCTGAATCGTGTGAAGAGCTTGACGATCCCCCTTGGGTCTGCTGCTTATAACGCCGCTGAGACAATTCTATTGATTCTTGATTTCGTTTGCTTTCTTCAGTGGTCATTAAAATGATCGTATCCTGCGAAGAACTAGTTTCAGAATCACTATCTTTGTGTGTTGTATCACTAAGGAGCAATCGTTCATGCTGTTTCAAATTTGCTTCTGTTAGAGCCTGATAACAGTTACCGTCTTTACTACTAGTTTTCTTTACAGCAATTGCCCCACCTTTTGCATCTTCCAATTTTTCACGCGCAGGGTCCATTATTGTATCTGCAGTTTGTTCAGCTTTATCATTCACATTCATTTCCTTATCATTATTTAATGACTGGTCATGTTCTTGCTCATTTTCAGAGGTTGGAAAAGGGTCCTCAAAAGTATTACTGAAATCCTCAAAAGGAAACTTCAGACTTGGAAATGCTTCCCACTGGTCCCAGTCTGTTAGCTGCATTTCCAAAATGTTATTGCTAGATGGGAGATCTTCAGAAGTGGTTTCCGTTTCAGGAGGAAGCTTTTCGGAATCATAGAAGCTTACTCTGAGATTCTTCTTATGAGAGGAATTCCCCTTTTTAAGAACTGATCGTAGAGGAACTTTCTGTGGCTTTAATTCATGTTCGTTTGTTTTATCGTTTGTTGAACATAAATTTTCACAATTTTCTTTATTAGATATGGAATGGTTTCCTTCTGACACTTCAGAAGGATCTTCGGTTTTAGACTGTTTCACCTCGACTTCGGATTCATTGCTTTCTGTATTAAGAGAATTGTCGTTTTCTTGTTGTTGAGAAGCAATAGGTTTATTGCCTGCATGAGCTGGAACAACATCTGGAAGATAATTATCACTCTTCTCTATCAGGAATTCTGCTGTGCGTTCACTTTCTCCTTTGCCATCTTCATCTGCATTAACACTTGGGTCGTCTTTTTCCGAAGACTCTTTTGAAGATGTGGGATCTGACTTTTCAATTGAGGAAGATTTGCTATTGTCATTTTCACATTTAATAAGTTCTGAAACTGTATTATTAAGATCATTACACGAAGAGTCGTTGATTTCAGCAATCTCATTCTCATCTACTAATGCTTCTTTTGTATGATCGGTAGTGTTATTAATCAACTGCAAATTATCATTTTCTTTCACTACACTGTAAGTTTTATGGTCATCATGATTTTTGTTTGATAGTACAATTATATTCTGATCACTATTATTCATTGATGTTTCTTTGTCAGGGAACTTAATTGTCATAACAATTTCTGCACCGCATTCAATATCTTTCAGAGTAAATTCTTTAAAAATTTCTTTGCGAGGTACAACATCGGGAGATGGGCACAATTTTGATGCACCAGAAGAAGTTCTGCCTTTTTCCACTGTGTTCTCATGATGGATCATATTTTTAATCTAAACGAGCATCTAAATGACTTTATCTCGAGAGAATCCTTAAATGGGTGCATATGGACTTTGCATGGGTGTCTGTGTTCACTTTTGATAATCATATAGACACTTCATGACGAATTCTAATAGAGGAAAATAAGAAGAAGGAAAAAAACATGAAATAAATGAATCAAATTATATCCTACAATGAAATGATTAAGAAGCTAAAAATTTGATAATGGCTCAATATCTACTTAATAAACAACAAAATACAAAAATCATCTTTACATTTTTTTTTTAAATTTTTAAAATAAAATTCCGAAATTCTAAACGATCAATTGTTCTATTTAAAGGGTAGGCTGAATTTATTCCAAGGTCATGAAGAAACATTTGGATCTTATTAACAGCAAAAATGGCCTTTAATACTCATACAAGTAATTTAAAGCCTGGTACAGACTTGTTGCATCTACAATCGTCCCTCTGCAAGTCAGCATTCTACAAGTCGGCAGTTTTTTCCTAAAAGCCAAGACGCTGGACACTGACTTCCAGTTGGGGATTTTTGCCAATAAAAATTAAATCTGTGATGATCATTACGATTAAAATATTCAAAATTAACTAATTTTATAGATTACCTAATGCATACAACCTTATATTTGGGGTTGATAAACTTGAGAATAAAATAAAACTCTTTTTCCACAACGAAACAGGAAATGAACAAAAAGAAAAAGACCGAAAATAAAATGAAAAAATACAACCTGAGTCTGTAAGCGCTTTTCGAAAGCTTTGCTTTCATCATTCAGCAGCCAAGGAGCACCTCGAGAGAACTTGAGAGAACTGACTTGGAATAGAACATGCTGAGTATTTATAACGGACAGAAGCCAATCAAGACAAAAAGATCCAACTGAATTTTATAGATTGGGTAAGTGCGTCGCCCATTTGATCAATGGTGATTCGCTAATAGGACCCTTATCTAAGTTGAGTAATAATTTTTCATCTGTTTTTTGAATGGCTAAGCTTTCGAAGGCGTCCAGAAGGTGTTTCTTGTTTATTGACTCAATAAGTTTTACATTGCTTAATAAAAATTCATGCCCGGTATCAAGCGAGTGTTTACACAAACCTGGAAACAAAATGAGGCCGATTGTGTCAAATATTGACTCTCCTACTTACCGGCTTTCTAAATTTCTAGCAGATTTTTTAAAAACCTTAAAATTGTCGAACTTCGACAGTTCGGTTAATAATAGTATTGACTTAGTGAAAAAACTAAAAAATAAGGTCATTAAGAAAGGGGAAATTTTGGTATCCTTCGATATTGTCTCCTTGTTCCCTAGCATCCCTATACCTGAAACTATAAACTTTTTAACTAATATTTTGAAGGAGAACAAAGTTCCTGAGAACATACGCAACGAATGTTTAAGTCTAACGAGGTTATGTACCAATAATAATATTTTTAAATATAATGGGAAAGTTTACAAAATGGTGGGCGGTACACCGATGGGCTCTTGCCTTAGCCCTATTTTAGCTGAAATATTTCTGAAAAGTTTCGAGGATATCCTGAAGAATTCCGGTTTTTACTTTCCCGATTGTTGGTTCAGATACGTGGACGATGTCTTCACAATTTTTGACACCAATGTTTGCGATGTCAACACTTTTGTCCAACATATTAATAGCTTTTTTCCGTCCGTTCAATTCACTTTTGAGTTAGAAAACAATCAAAGGTTGCCGTTTCTCGACATCTTAGTCATCAGAAACCATGATTCATTATCATTTGAGGTATACCGAAAGCCTACTAACGGATTGAATTACATACCAAGCGATTCCAGCCACCCTTGGAATCAAAAAAATATCTACGTTCATTTCGATGATTGACAGAGCCATTAATCTCCCACTTGGTCAATCCTCATTCAAAAAAGAAATTTCCTTGATTCAGAATATTGCAGTTAAAAATGGCTATAGCACACGTACCATCACCGATTTGGTAAGGAAGAGGAGGTTAAAAAAGTTCATGGACGATATCACCACCCTCAACCGGACTAAAAATAGAGGGAGAGTCATATCCTTACCTTACAATAAATCATTAATCAAAGGTCTCAATTCTGTCTTTAAATCTTTTAATATTTCGTTATCTTTTAGCAATCCCAACCAGACCAGGCATTTATTACCCAATCCAAAAGACCCGATTCCACCACTACAGAAATCAGGAATATATGAAGCTAGATGTTCCCAATGCCCCATGAGATATAAAGGACAAACTTGCCGGAATATTGAAACAAGATTTGAAGAACACATGAGACACACAAGATATGGTAGAGGGAATCAGTCATCCATAGCCAAACACTCGCTTGATACCGGGCATGAATTTTTATTAAGCAATGTAAAACTTATTGAGTCAATAAACAAGAAACACCTTCTGGACGCCTTCGAAAGCTTAGCCATTCAAAAAACAGATGAAAAATTATTACTCAACTTAGATAAGGGTCCTATTAGCGAATCACCATTGATCAAATGGGCGACGCACTTACCCAATCTATAAAATTCAGTTGGATCTTTTTGTCTTGATTGGCTTCTGTCCGTTATAAATACTCAGCATGTTCTATTCCAAGTCAGTTCTCTCAAGTTCTCTCGAGGTGCTCCTTGGCTGCTGAATGATGAAAGCAAAGCTTTCGAAAAGCGCTTACAGACTCAGGTTGTATTTTTTCATTTTATTTTCGGTCTTTTTCTTTTTGTTCATTTCCTGTTTCGTTGTGGAAAAAGAGTTTTATTTTATTCTCAAGTTTATCATCTGCATTATCCACATAAGATTTCTAGACAATTTAGTTATATTTGGGGGATAGGGCTATAAAAGTTAACTAACAAAATTAATACAAGCAGACTTTCTTCGAGCTGGTTATTTTCCACAAAATTCAAAATGGCGACTGATTATATAGCCACCCTTCCCCACATAAGCGGCTACATTTTTCCTTAAAAAATTAAAATACTGACTTGTGATTAAGACTGCCTTAATTTGAAAAATATCACGATATTTACCGTAAAACCTTGAATAAAGGCCGGGTATTCAAATACACGCCGGTCTCGAATAAAGGTCGGGTGGGGCGTTAAAAATAGATTAAAAGCCGGGTCTCAAATAAGCGCCAGGTCTGATTGTTTTTCAGATTATTCGTATAAATTCCGGCATTTTTTGTTTCCAATTCTTGGGAATAGCCCTTAACGCTGGGTCTTAAATAAACGCCGAGTCTCGATTAATCCCCGAGGGTGTCAAGACCATTGAGACAAATAGACGCCCGGGCTTCTATTCAAGGTTTTACGATAATCTGGTTTAATTTTTCCTTGCAATATTCTTCTTCAAAAGCTGGTAATTTACTGAAGAATACATATTATGAGTGAAACTCGACAGTAAATAGACTTGGAATTCCGCAAGTCAGAAAAATCCACAAGACGGCAAGGCTCTGGAACCAAGGTTGCCGACTTGTCAAGGGACGACTGTACTTGTTTTACGTCACCAATGCATAACAATTGTGGACTGTTGCCTATCAAATGAAATGCAGTGGGCTTGATTGCACAATTGGGAGTTCCATTCCTTCACAAAGAAGTAATGATACAAAACAGATATATGCAACAAGTCTGTATCAGGATTTAAATTACTTGTACTAGGATTAAGGACCCTTATTGCTTTGTGGAAAAACAAAAGGAAAAATTTTGCCTTATCACTTCTACCAACTGGACCACTACAGACCTATACATAAAACTAGCTCATATAATACGAGGTTAAGTGATCGTGAATTGAATCTGCAGAAGTTAAATCTTATGTGTTGCGATGGACGCTCCAACAATTGAACAGCTCATCGAATTCACTGAACCCAACCAGAAAGTCAACGCTGAATGTTATTGGGCCACACAAGAATTTCTACATTAGGCATCAAAAACAAACGTCCTAGAGCATAGGCACAGGGTATCTTGGTCCATCACAAATGTATAGCCTCATATGGCTAGAATAACTAGTAAAACATTGCAGATGTTCAGATGGAAATCTCGAAACTATAGGCATCACCCCTATAGGCCTGATTTTTCACCCTGTAATTTTCACATTTTCGGTCATCTTATTAAGAAACAACTTAAAGGTCGATCTATGCCTCACATCAGATGATAAAGTGTAAGCATCAGTTACGGACATTCTGCAGCAGCAACCCAGAGACTTGTTGGAACAAATGAGCTTACAATAACTGGTTTGTTGGTCAATGGGTTAAAGTTTAAATGCTGGTGGAATTTTTTTTTTTTTTTTAATAAATCCTTTCATGTTCTGTAAAATCGTGTTGGCTTAATTTCATTTGAACTGTTCTAATGTACTAAATATATTCGGAAAATAAATTTTAATGAAACACTGTTTCTTTGATTCCAAAACAAAATAATGAAACGGTAACAATTAGAGAGTTAGGAGAGAGGGAGGTTCTAAAAATTTTGTTATACCCACAAGATTAGAACTTAATAGAACTAGGGTACCTATTAAATAAAATAATCGAATACAATTACAAGCATTTGTGAATTTAATATTTTATTTTAAAGTAGTATCTAAGACAAATGAACGGGCTCTATCAGCATTGTATTTAAAAGCTAAACTAAAACTGACATGGGGCGATTTAAAATTAAAAAAGAAAAAAATGCCAGATAATTTAAATAAGAATTTAATGTATGAAATCTGGTAAATATAGATTACAGAATTTAACAATTGGTTAGTTGAGCATTTCCCAAGCTATGGTTCCAGTCAAAAAACAAATTCGCCTAAATTCGCAAAAAAATATGCTACAGTTGAACCTTGATATCCCGAAAATTTCCCTGGATTTTCACTTTTAATTCAATGTAATTTTCCCTCGTTATCTCAAACCATTTTCTCGAAAACTTTGCTATATCGAATTTTGACTTCGTGTGCCAGCGAAATGCAAGCATTTAAATACATTATAGAGAGTTACGATTTTTTTCATTATGAGAAACTTTTCGTACCAAAACAAAAAAATTTGACGCCACTTTGGTTAGTTAGACGATTTTTGTGGGTTACGAAAAAAATTCACGAAAAAATTTTTGATCCCCTTGGCAAGTCTTTGTTGCGTACACGATGTTCGAGCATGTGCGTTTCTGTCGCTAATGGTGCCACTTGTACGTACCATTTGTTCTCTGTACTCTCACAGTACCTTTATTAACTTAAAAATCTTGATTTAAAAATAACTCTCCATATCTCAAAACCTCTTTATCTCGAAAACTTTTCCGTTGCCATGAAATTCAAGATATCGAGGTAAGACTGTATTTAGTTTTTTATTATTAAACACAAATCATATTTTGTTTTATATAACCGAGTGGGCCATGGAAAAATACTGCAGAAAGAATAAGTTTGGGAATTACCGAGTCAGACATTTAAATGTAGGGAGTAAGCAATTTTTTTTATACTAATACTTAAATTTTTTTCTTTACAAGTTACTCGATTATATAAGCATGTTCTTTATAAGCAAATGTTGCCACTAGAATTCGGAAATTTCAAGTCTGGTTTTATGGTTTTATTTTATTTTTATTTATGTGGTTTTCATTAACAACCGTCACCTAGTAATTATCAAAATATTTTTCAGAGCGTGAAATAATCCACATTGCTGATAATAAAAATAAATAAATAAATAAAAAAAAAGGGAGTTGCCCATCAAAATTGTTCAAAGAAAAAGAAAATGGGACAAGAATTGTTTACTTAACTCAGCTCTTTATTTAAAAAGAAATAAAATATTAAAAGTAATTCAAATCTGTAAGGTTATAGATATTTAACTAGCTTAGCTTCTATTTTTGATTTAATTAGCAAATCAAAAGAAAATAAATAAATAAATAAATAAATAAATAAATAAATAAATAAATAAATAAATAAATAAATAAATAATAACTTGTGTTATATAAACTACATTATGGTTTCTGAAAGCCATGTAAAAAAAAAAAAAAAAAAAAAAAAAATCAATTTGCTTGCGCCACTGGTTGCCATGATCAAAATAATTAACAATGCATCATAAATGTTTGGCTTTGATTTGCACAAAGAGTAAATCTACACCCAGAATATGGTGTCACTTTATTCATCATCGTAATTTATCCCTGACCTCTGTTCATCTGGATTAATAAATGTTTTCTTGTACACCTAAAACTGAAATTCGGGCAATCCTTTACGTAACGAAAGAAAGAATTTTTTTTTTTACCACTATATTTTAATTTAATTATTTTAGGAATTTTTCCAGCTTTTTTCCCAACGTTGTGAATCTACAACAAAGTTCCTTGCAAATAAATCCAAAATATTTTTTTGCGTTTTTTTTATAACACAAAACTATAAACAAAATATTCTTTTTCCTATTGCTAGTACATGGAAAAATGCTAATAGTGGTGTTTACTATTATTATTATTATTATTATTATTATTATTATTATACAATACAATGCAATACAATTATTATTAATAATAATAAATAATTTACACATCATAAATTTTGCAGGAATTTTTTATTTTAAGATGAATTCTTGGAATAGTTTGCTCATCGTACAAATATCTCACAAAATCCTTTAATTATGTCGCTTTGCAAATGTTTGACAAATTAAGTGGAAAAGATGCCAAGGTCGAGAGCCACTAGCCCGACGGCTACAAGCATACGTATTCCATGAACGCACAGGCCCGGCTGCTGGCGTCTATCGTGCCGTGCTCGCTGTGCCGTGCAGCTGGCCCACTTTGCTCGATCCACTCACTCAAATTCCTTTTCGCGTTCCCTTTACTCCACATCATACGAGCCAATCACAATACGATAAGAAATTATCGTAAAACTTAGGCAACTGTGTTGTAAAATTCACACGCCTATCTCTAAACCTCTGTTTTAAGACGCTACACATAAGATTACAAGGATGAAGATTTCAGCTGAGCTTACATAATAGAAAATCACATCTATCATATGCATAAATCTATGTATGCTGCAATTAAAAATCAATAATCAATTTAGCCAATCAACAGATACAAACACGAAAAGCATTTCTACGATCGAATTTGTTAGCATTATTAAAAAAATTTAAAAAATATCTAAGCTTAATTAGGAACAAAAAAGAGCAGTATTGTTAAGGTTTTGCAATGGCTCAGATACGATCGTATAGTAGTAGTGGACTTTAAAGATGCGAGAAATGGCGAGACGCTGCCTTAATGTAGTACTCATACTTAAACAAGTGCTGTAGTAAATAGTAATAGCAAAAGCCTCAAACTTACTTACGATCGATCAGCGATCATTCAGTCCGACTAAGTAGAGGTAAATTATTTTTTAAAAAAATGCGAATTTCAGATCCTTTCTGGCAGTAATGAGAGACGATGGTTGGAATCGAGCTATGTTAAAAATTTTTGCTTACGGTGGTAACACAGATTCAGAAGAAGAAGAAGTAATATTAAAAGAACAAACTAAGCCTATTTACCTGCGAGCGATTTATGATGGCGCAATGAATCATGGGTAGGGGTGACGACTGCAACTCGAGCACGAAAGCCTAGAGTAGTCGACCGACCGAGTGAGTGTCCGTGCACGAGTCCCTTCGCGACGACCTGTGATCGAAACCCAAAGTTAGAAGCATGGTTCCGTCTGCCCCACCCTAAACTTGATTTGCGAGGAGATGAATAGATGAAAAGAAGGTTGGGCCAATTTTTATTGTGCTCTCCGGAAGTACGTTCAATTCACTAAGAAATTGAGATGAAGGGAGGAAAGGAGCCTTTCCTCACGTTCAAGTAGAATGAATGAAGATATGGTGAGGAGGGATAAAAATAAAACCAAAATCCACTCGTTATTTTCTAATTTGTCCAACATTTAAAGACTTATATAGCTTATAGAATGAATTCTCTGTAAATCGGCTTGACCTGGACATAGGCTGAATTCATGTATACTAATGAACATACATATGCAGCATTTCTATTTGGGCGATATAAATTATAATTTTAAATTTAGTTAAAGCTTTGCTTTTATTACACATTGCATTATTTTCCATCAATAAATAAATACCCATATCTTTGATTCTCTTATTCATGACAAATAATGATATTAGGGATGGATGAAGGGGGGTGAATGACTCAAACAATCATTCCTACCTTCATCCATCCCTGATGATATATTTTTCTCCTGTAGCATAATTCTTTCTTTTCAGTCACTGGAATACGTGTTTCTTTGGATGATATTTAATTTATAATTGTTGGACTCATAATTTATTGTGCAAAAAAAAAATGATTTATCTATTTTACTTTTTTCTTTTTTTTCTTTTTCTTTTTCTTTATTTTTTTTTTCATTTTTGCAAAATTTTCCTTTTGAGTAACAACAAGGAAAAAGTAAACTAGAAAAACAACAATAAATTAATCACCCTGAGGAAGGTATAGGAAAGTAGCAGAATACATCTATGTTTTCTCCTTTATCTGCACTTTTTAACCCCCCCCCCCTCCAAGTTTTTAATCGAAAAATTGATTTTCTCGAACATAGTATGCAGAAAATGTACTGGGTGTCCCAAAAATGAGTGATGATTTGAAATATACGGTAAATTAACGAAAAACAGAAGGTGATGGAAATGTATGGTTTCTGGGTTCGCTCTAGGACCAAAAATCTACCAGTCAGACTCCTCAGCCTGAAAACTGCGAGTCAAATTTTAGAATTTTTTAACATCCAAATTTTTACATGACCAACAACCTCTATAGATAATTACCGATTACAAATTTAAATAAGATAGCATGTGACAAAATTAAGTGAGGTTAAAATATGGTGAGAAGATATGGCCGATGATATTAACTAAAACTTAATGAGTTAATTTTGACTCACCGGTCAAAAAAAATCACGAGTCAAATTTTCGCAAAAATGCCCATTGGACCCGTAAATTGCGAGTAAGCACGAACCCTGGATTTGCTGCGTTTTGCTTAGGGAATTTATTCGCACCAAGTTTCAAAATTAAAAGTAATAAAAGGTCAAGAATGATACGGTAGAAAACATTTATTTTTGCCTAACGCGTTTCGGCATTACGCCATCGTCGGAGGCTGTTAAACTACAAGATTTTTAGGCTGGCCAGGCCGCTATTTATACAGGAGTGTGGGATAAATAGCCAATAATAGAATACAAAACATGGAAAAGTAATAAAATAAAATTATATAAAGGATCACATCTTCGGGATTGGCGTAAGGATCTTGTAGTTTAACAGCCTCCGACGATGGCATAATGCCGAAACGCTTTAGGCAAAATTAAATGTTTTCTACCGTATCATTCTTGACCTTTTATTACTTTTAGACACAATGATGCTCGACGAACTTCTAATCTGTGATATTTCAAAATTAGTTATAAAGTTCATCAACAGATGGCGCTGCTGACTGGGAAAAACTATAAAACAATGTTTTTAAAATAACCACCATTTGCATCAATAACATGGTGCAGTCTGAGGACAAAATTCGCAGATGCCCGTGCAAACATTTCAGTCTGACATGCATCAGATGTATTGTTCCAGGTCAGCTGTAGTTTGTGGATTGTGACTTTACACCTGTTGACGAACTTTGTAACTGATTTTGAAACTTGGTGTGAATAAATTTCCTGGTTTCCTAAGCAGAACGCAGCAAACCGTACATTTCTATTCCGTTATCGTTAATCGATTTTTCAAATCGTCTCTCATTTTTTGGGTTACCTGGTAAAAGAGTTCCTCCGTCTTTCCTCTCTCTTCATTTCTGATCGAATGACACATCACATGCCATATGCTGCCATAGTTCTAAAGACCAAGTGACTGAAGTCATCGCAACTCCCACCGCACTGGAACAATTGGGCCTAAACTTCATAGTAATGTAGATCTTGCCTAGAGGAACCTGGATACTAAATTTCACTTTTTTACGTACCTAAATAGCACATAGCAGAGTACTTTTGTCCCCTCTGATTTCCATCCCCGTAATTCCCACCCCAGTGCACCAATCAAAACCAAACTAAATGGTGAGGGTGGACATGCCCATAGTAAGCGACATTTGAAATTTCAACTTGAAAAAAATGCAGAAATAATGAAGGGAACGGATGGACATTGTAAAACCAATAAGTAGCTCCATTCTTCCGCTACTTAATAATATAGGTTATGAACAATTCAGGAATCATGCGTCGACAAAGCATTGTCGCATGTGCGAGCTCACGTCAACAATACTTAAAGGATAAACAGAAAGTAACAGTGTACTCTATGAATCAATTGTTATATGACATTCCATTCTCTTGGTATTCTTTACGGACACTGTTTAGCATGTGAATTTGACTTGAAGGGGTCCATGAAAAATCCTGAAAAGTTGATTCAGCCAACTTGATGGTCATATTTCTGAAAACAGAATTTGAAAAACTTGACCCATTTCAAGTTATGATGCAAACAGCAGCCAGCCAGCCGGATAAGCATACAGGCCAAGCGTGCATTCTTATTAGTAGCTTTTTTGCTAAAGCTCCTAATAAACACAACAATCGACATTACAACGATAAGTTATCACTTTAAATCCTACCAAAAATAACTGGTGACTAGCTGAAGTGCCTGGCGTTGCTCGGGCTGTTTGTTTTATGAAATTTTGCAAAATCCGAATTTGAATACAAGTCTGAACACCTAAAAAATCCTTAGAATTAATACGGCTTGCCCAGGAAAATTAGACATTGCATCCTTAACTTTTTAGAATATTAAGGAAAGGTTATGAGTATCAAATTATTTCTGTCTATATAAAAAAAATACTTCATAGACGGATAGAGTTAAGGAACTGTGTTTACAGCCCCATCAACATCCCTCTTCAACATGTAACTATTTCAATAGCATTGTATTCAGTCACAGCGTGGAATCGTGTCCTGAATGTGGTTTTTGCAGCAAAGGTTGCCCTCCCACACAATCGGTTGTGATCTTTATAATTTTCTAATAAGTTTAGATAAACATTAGAAACATCATATGAAATATAAATTTTCTCCAATTATTGGCTCATTAGGGAGAGTGCCTTCACCTTTTCAGCAAAAGCTTGAGCAGCTGCAGCCCTAGAAATTGTATTCTCTTAATTGTTTAAGAATAATTTCTTATATTGCTCCAAAGATTTAAATAAAAAAGATATAATGATATTTATTTATTTATTTATTTATTTATTTATTTATTTATTTATTTATTTATTTATTTAATACGTTTTATAATTATCCCCCTTAAACATGAATCATTAAGGCAAGCATTGTAACTGATGAAAAAGATGGTCAGGTGACTTTTCTGTGCTGGGGCTTCTCTTTTTCGTTCGCTACAGCAAGCATTAATTTCATCAACCATTATTGACACAACATACAAACACAGCCAACCGATTGTTGATGCAAACACGACCGACTGATTGTTCGCACATGCAAGTAAACAAACGTAAACAAATCTATTTCACATATATAGATTATTAATTTCTATGTTTTTGAGAGACTTATCTCCAGTTTTGTTTTTTTTCTCCATCATTGTGGTAGTATTACACAGCTGTGTGTTATATTTCAACTTTATAACTTACTTCCAAGTTACTTTTTACAACAGAACAAATGTACATAGATACATACAAAATTGTGCTTTATATGTATGGATGAGACCAGATGAGGTTCGAAAATGTTCTTTTAAATTTTAACACTTTTATTTCCATTACCGTATTTTGTTTTTCCTAATTTAAGGGACCATTTTGTTCCAATTTTATTTATTCTTTTTACTTCAATTTTGAAGTAATGTATGTCTTTATGCATCATATAAGCATTACGTAAGGTTTCATCCGAAAAATTCCATCAAGAATTTGCTCAATCAACATCTTGAGCAAAAGATGATCTTCCAAGTTTCCACTACTTTAACATTGATTGTCCCATCTTTG
Organism: Rhysida immarginata; assembly: GCA_023313115.1. Classification (NCBI taxonomy): domain Eukaryota; kingdom Metazoa; phylum Arthropoda; class Chilopoda; order Scolopendromorpha; family Scolopendridae; genus Rhysida; species Rhysida immarginata. The sequence continues at coordinate 4,734,720 of JAHWFO010034948.1, read as the reverse complement.
TAATAAGTACCGGTAATCTGTGAAAAAGCCTAGCTGCCTAAGGGGCTCTGGCTGACATCATCCCAACTTTTTATCAAACAAAGAAAAGAAAACTAACTTTTTAGTGTAAATAAAATGTTAAGATTTAACTATGTTCCACTACGAGCACTTACACTTTGTTACGACTTTTCTCATTAATTATGAGAGTGATAGGTGATGTATACAATTCAAACTTAAATAATAACTTTTACAATTAAATCTGCCTTCCTATAAAAATTAAATCTTATAATCCATATTTTTACAAAAATTGTAACATAGAGCAATCTTACCATTAACTATACATTGATTTGACTTCATAAATTAACATTTGATTTCAATGAGCGACAGACTCTGTGATTAGACCACATCATCTGCTTCAATATCATATCACACCTCCAAAATTGATAACTGTCAACATCAGAAGACATCAACGTTACGTCAAGTTCTTCCAAAAATATCTTAAAAAATCGACCAACAAACATCATACCAAACATCGCTGTGATCGACGGCAACTTTGGACCACATAATCTTTTGGTTCAACAAGTGACTATATTTTATAAGATAATGCTTAATACATCAACCAAACTCTGCATTCCATCCTTTTATATTTAATGTTTAGTTTTTAATTTTACTACTTGGAAATCATCAAAATATATTATTAGGAATAAACTAGAAAAAATTTGAAAGGTGATGATTTGATGATCTCCATATTGAATGAATTCAAAATTAAAATTGATTACATGTACAGATGGCATGTTCATTTAGTTCAATAAAAGTATTTTCAAATTACACACTCAGATGTCAATCTCCCGAAGACTTCTTATGCAGATAACACCAAACCCAAGACACCTAACCTTTTTTTTTTTTTTTTTTTTAATGAAGTACACAGATTTTAACTTCCTGTCCAGATAGTGACATAGAAGTAATATTAAATTCTAGAATTTAAAGTGTAGCTAAATTACTAATAAAAAATGGAAATTCATTCAATTCTTTCCAAATTTAAGTCTTATTTTATATGCCTCGGCAAAGCGATTATCATGTGCGCGTGCCAATGTCAACAATGCTTAAAAGATGAACAGAAAGTAAGTTATTCATTCTTGACGTATCGATTGTTATGTGACATATCATCATCTTGGTAGTCTTTACGGTCACTGAAGGGGTCCAAGAAAAAGCTGAAAAGTTGATACAGCTGAGCTAAGACTTTGATGGTCATATTTCTGAAAACAGAATTTGAAAAAGTTAATCCATTTTCAAGTTATCATGCAAACTGCAGCCGTCCGTATAAATGTGCAGACCAAGCATGCATTCTTATAAGTAGCGTTATGCTAAATCTCCTAATAAAACTGAACAATGCCGGTTCCTTCAATTCTTTATGAATACAGACAATGAATATGATGGTAAAGAAAAAATAATGATAAAATAAAATGAAATTAATGTACGCTAAATATAACGTTTTTGAGAACAGTAAAGTTTCATTATCTGTTATTTTTTTTTTTTAAGGGAATTTAAGTGATTAAGATTTTCCTTAATTGTTGTGCATTTAGTTAAATGTATATTGTTAAGATTTTTTACCTTGATTGCTGTGTATTTTAATGTTATTTGCCAGTTGTTACTTATGTTACTAGATGTCTGTGCTAAATTATTAGGGTCCATCTGTACAGGTAATCAATTTTAAACTTGAATTCACTTAATACGGAAGTCATCAAATCATCGCCTTAGAATTTCTTTATTGCAAATTGCCACCAAGCAGCTGGACATAACAATTCCCCGTCAATGGTAGATCCAATTTGATCAGAGGACCCAAACCCTGCGATGTAAACACGCCCCACACAAGTTTAAACACGCCCCACATTTGGAATTAAACTAACAGTAATTCAAAACGTACTTAAAAATGATTGTAAAATAGCAAACCAAGCTCGAAAATTATATTTTTTAACATGAATTTTTTTTTTTTAAAGAGGAAAATGGGTAAGACCCATACAAGAAAAACAAACACTAAATTAGTTTGCTAAGATGTGGATAAGCATATGATAAATTGTTCAAGGGGTAAAAAATTAAATTATCACATTTGAGCACTTACTTTAAGAAGCAACTATGAAACATTCCTTCCCCCTGCAGGGTGATGTATCTTAAGAATATCTATAAACACACATAGCTAGATGACATGAATTTGTTCCTGTTTTAACCATAAGAATATGCTGAAATGAGAAAAAAATATATAAATTGATTTATTTTGGGGGTGGGGAGCAAGTAACATTCTATTTCTTGGTAACAGTTGCCTAAAAGTCTTTGTTGCTTAGTTTTGACTAGAACAATATGGAAAATGAGAAAAAAATATATAAATTGATTTATTTTGGGGGTGGGGAGCAAGTAACATTCTATTTCTTGGTAACAGTTGCCTAAAAGTCTTTGTTGCTTGGTTTTGACTAGAACAATATGGAAAATGAGAAAAAAATATATAAATTGATTTATTTTGGGGGTGGGGAGCAAGTAACATTCTATTTCTTGGTAACAGTTGCCTAAAAGTCTTTGTTGCTTGGTTTTGACTAGAACAATATGGAAAATAATACTTAAATGGGATAAATTGGAAAAATTTTCTACTTCCTATTTTTTTTTTTTTTTTTTAAATGAATATTAAATTTTCTATCTGCTCTAATAAGCTTACTTTAAGCTTAAAAAGCTATTAAAATCCCTCTTGAAAAGTGAAGAGCTTTGGCTTGGTTGAGATTTTAGCAGGGCAGCTATTGATTTCAATAGCGACATAATAGGCTCGTCTATTCTTATAATATAACTCAAATTAACAATTCAGTAGCTATTCTTCTCTCATGTAGTCATTATAATAGGGAGACTAGGATACTGAATAAAGTAAAACTGGTCCAAACTGACAAAACTAATTAATGAGGAATTGAAATACCAAGAAATGCTGATTATATTTAAACATGAAATTATTTTTTCTAGAATGTCTGTAAATTTAGATATAATCCCTTTATTATTATTTTGACCTTCATCCAAATCCCCTTGCTACTATTATATTGCTACAAAAATTCAGAAAAAAAATTTGAAATCCAGTGAAAGTTTTATAAAAGTGGAAGAAAATTTGAGAAATTTTTATTTTATTTTTTTGTTGTTTTAACTATTTAAGGATGAATTTGTCTTCACCATAAAGATTAAAAATAAATCTCAAAATAAAATAAGTGTTGATTACATCACGAGAAAAAATTTTATGTTAGAAGATTTTTTTTAGAGAATTAATCCGATTCTTCTTAATTATCAGTCTACTTAGGTAGATGAGTAAATGACATGTGACTAATATTTTCAGATAAGCAGATCAAGTTTAACATATTGGATCCAGCAGGTCACAAGCCACGTTATTATAAATGAGTTGTGATCTGCCGACAAGCCACACATGTTTCCCATATGTACAAAGGACGCTCTGTAATTAATGTGAAAATATGGCAGTAACATTTTTATTTTTTTATCTCTCCAGTATGGCATGAAAACAAATTCTGAATGGGCTATAAAAATACTTGAACCTTCCTGTCCATCCACAGCAAGTTTAACCAACTTTTCACCAAATGTTTATGTCATATATCAAGATATAGCATATCAAGATATGTAGTAGGTGACATCAGTATGTGTTAAAAGCAGTACTTTATAGGAAAGTGGTTATCTGTCTTATTACAGTCACCTTGAGGTATTATCCACAGTATAAAAGGTAATTCTTTGAATCTGAGGAACTTCTGTGGAAACATGCAGTTGTACTGTGAAGCATTGTTTAGGCATGTCATTGATTTACTATATGGGTTGAAATGTGTGCAACATTCTCCCTAGGAAATTTTAAAGTGGGTGAAAGGAATAGTTAAAATAACAATGAAAAAAAAAAAACATGGAATTTTTATGAACCAGGTGGGTGGCATATCTCTTCAGAAAGGTTTAGGCAGAACATTTGTCGTAAGCAAAATTTGATTAGACAGTATTGCCCCATTCGTCTGTTTGGTCTGATAAAGGATCGATTTTGAAGGGAGTGGGGAGAATCCAATCTAAGATTCTGCCATTACCTTGCTTTCAACAAGTGGATCGATAGCGAATTTTACCTACCATGTTTATAGACACAGGTTAAGTGCTGAAAAGGTGCACGAAACTCAAAGGTGATTTGTGGAAAATTAATGGCAAGTAACAAAGGTCTATTAAAAAAAAGTTTGAGGTGCTATGTTTTGGAATGGATATCGTGACTTATTACCCAACGTTTTAAAATAACAGAAGGAAGAGATATTGTAAGAAAAAGCACACGTGAATAATGCTCCTGAATGTGAAAAGTTATTTTTATGCAAGATGAAATACCATGTTGATAAGAAGAAGTGAATATAACAATTTTTATTTAGTATTATTTTCATTGTGCCTCTATGCTAATAATTTGCATGGTTGTACAATAAGCAAAATAAAAGGATAGTTATTGATCTCCAATAAGAAAGCAGGGGCACTGCTGGTCTGATTGGAAGCTAGGTCAAGATAGTCTCACCAACTAAATTATCGAGGTTGAACATTATTATCGTGAATCAGCATATGTCACAACAGTAGGTCTGAGAATCTTGTTTGCATACTTCTAGTAGTTACGTACAGAATTGCACATTGACCTATATTTGTATCGGCTTTGACATTCCATTTACCTCCCCAGTAAAGTGGTATATAAAATGTTGAAGTTATTTTGTGTGCCATGCCCATCCAGATAAAAAATTCTCAATTATTAGACTCCAGACTGAACCTTGATTCATCAGAAAAGAAAATTTAAACTTCACTCATAGTCTCCCCAATCATGATGTTCCCAAGTTCAGTTCTATAGATCATACAGTGCTTGGTGGTTAAAAGGACACACAGTGTTGGTTTATTGGCATAAAGGACAGTTGGTGAAAGTGATGTGGATAGATTGAATTGACATATGGAATGTCATAATGCTGTGGAGAATCTAGTTGATTTGAGCTGCCTGTTCCAATAAGCTGTTTACAAGAGATAATTGCATTTACTTTCTGTATTTACTTATGGATGGCCTGGACTTAACCGTGTTTGAAATCTTTCTAGTATCCTGGAATCAAGTTAATAGTTGGGAATGACTTCTGCTGCCATGCTCCTATCCTGTTATTACCTCTCTATGTTGTTGATACTGGTCAGTCAAGCTGTTTCAACAGCATTTAAACTAAAGACTTCAGGAAACAGTATATCATGATTTATGTGGTGGTGTAAGGGATTTCTGAAAAACCTTCATATTTATCCTAATGTGTGATTCCTGATGTCGTAGATATTAATTTCATGTGGATATGCATGATTCTGGTTATATATGTGACAATAACTTGCATTTTCCGTGTTTCATCTAGATCTTCTGATCATCCTGACATCTTCATTCTTCATTGTGTCTCAGAACATTGCCAAATTCCTGTCTTTGATCTTGTCCCTAACCATTATTCTCCCTTTTAATTTTTAATCTTTTTATATATCTCTATTATATCTGTTCAATTATTATTATTGTTATTATTTTATTTAATTCTTTTTTTATGGAAAGCTTATAAACTGCAGGGATCCACAAAAGAATGCCTTAGCCAGTTCAGTTGGATAGATTGTTGCGAGAACCAGAACATGACTCTCCATTACTTGGTCCCCAGATATAATGCTGTGCGACTTTTTCATATGGGAATATGCAAAAGACACCATGTTTAGGCCACCATTACCAAGAAATTTGGTGGGGTATTTTTTTTAAATTCTAATGACAGCAGCAGTGGGAACAATAACGACTGAAATGCTGTCATATGGGAGGAGTTTGAATATCATATAGACTTGTTTGAGTAACATCAAACACAATATTCATGAGTTTAAAAAAAATGCTTACTTTTTTTCCATTACAGTAAAAAAATATAACAAATTAAAATAGGAACATTCTTGTGTGGACACTCCGTATACAACATTCTACCTGCCCGTATTCCACAAAACGCAGTCGAACCTGTAGGTCTCAAATTTCACGGAAACTGAAAATTTTGAGATAAAGAGGTTTCGAAGTATAGAGGTTTACTTTTAAATCAAGATTTAAAAAATTCTTAACTCTCTTATGTTTTTAAATGCCTTGCATTTCGTTGATACATAAAGTCAAAATTCAACATAGTGAGGTTTACTAAGAAATTGTCTTGAGATAATGAAATGTTGAAGCAAACTAATTTGTTTATTTAGAAAAATCAAAAAAAAATCCAAGGTTCTTGATGAATTAGGCTGCCACTGAAAATAGAACTAACTTTTTTGGTCAGTTGTGAATTCCTATGATAATGTACTGGTCAACATTAATAAAAAAAATTTCAATATCCAATTCGATGAGTGTATTTCATTTTCTAGAAATATTTCATCATCTGCAGCTTAGTGACAATAATTAGCAGCAATGATGAAAAAGATGCAACAAAGGTTATATAATAAGTTATGACAACAGTGCTATACTTTTGAAAAGGCTTTATTATTAGAGGAAACTTCACTGAAATTTCTTCAGTGTAATTCCCCCTCCCTCATGTTTACTACCTTTTGCCACATTTGTGGAATGTATCATACACAATCCCAAAGTGACAGCCTTATGGCATGGCTGTTTTTGTGTTGTAATGGTTCTTTCTATAAATGGGTCTTTATCATAATCGTATGGCCGAAGAGATCATAATCGCATGGAATCAGGCACGTGTGGGGGATGTTCTAATATTTTCCATTGCCAGCAGAGCAGATGATTTCACACAGCATTAGTAGTGTGACTTCTCCCATTGTCATGAAGGATTATAGGGGTCATTTCTAGGAAGTGCTGTTGCTTTCTCCCTAAAGCTGAATGAAAGTAGTGTTGCAAGAATTGACAGTAGTAGGCGTCTACTGTGTGCTTGGTGTGATAGCATGGTGCAGTATTACCCCGCGGATGTCATCGTACAACTGTTACCATTCACTGGACTAACTCATCTGAACTTTTGTTCTGATCTCCCCAAAATTCAGCCACTGATAGACAGAATGAATAAAAAGCCTTTTTCCTATGATGAAAGTTGATGGGATGATTGTACACTTAAAGAACATGGGAGGGGGGGGGGGAGTTTATATGCCTGACCAATCATGTAAATGGTCCACAAGATAAGCATTACATAAATTTGAAGATTGTACTAAAAAGAAATCTTTACCAGCTCATCAAGGGCTTGTCTTGGGCCATGCTGACAATTATTTCAGTAACAAAATTAGAACAAAAGGATGGGTTTCGAAGAGCTTTAGAACATTATGATTTTCAGATGGATAAAGATCATAAAGATTACTTGTTTGATTTGTTTGCTCAGATATATTTTTAGTGTTGCATAGAACCATTTTGAAAACCATCCTATATTTGAATCCTGTATTTCATCTTTTTGACATGGTCAAGATGAATATATAGGTAGCATCGTTGAGTAAGGGGTCCAAGTTTAGTCCTCATTTTTACCACCTTTCTGCCTTCCTCTCCTCACTCGGCCTCCAAGTTTCCTACCACTCATCGACCCCATGCTTTCACTCTTAATCCCCCCATCCAAACAGACACCGACAATTTCGCCCGTTCCGGAGTTTATAGATTAAACTGTGGATTTTGCGATAAATACTATATAGGCATGTCTACCTGCAATTTCAATTCAAGGAACACATGGACTCCTATAAAAAACAAGCTAATAAATCACATTACGCAATCCACCTTGCCTGCACGGGACATGCCCCAAAAGAGCAAAGTGAAATTATGACCATTCTTCATCTATGCAACGACCCATTCAACACCACCGCTCTCGAAGCTATTGAGATCTTTAAAGCTAAGATCTTCTCTCCAGATCACTTCCTCAATTGCCAGACCGTTTTTGATATTTATTCTATTTTAAATTCTTTATCCGATATCTTGTAATTTTTCAAATTTTGTATATTTACTTTCTTTTCCATTTCTTATTGATACCTTAGTTTATGTTAACTCTGGATGAGTCTTCTACTAGTCCGTATTTTCAATTTTTGTTTCCGTTATGACGTCACTTTTTCTTTTATATTTCAATCAATTTTTCTCTCAAGGTTTCCTTATAATTTCATTGTTATTGGTTCCTTATCTAACCATTCTCCTATCCAAATGTCACCACTATATAATTTATTTATTTACTACATTATTTGTTACTTCTTCATCCAATCATGTTATCATTCTCTACCATATTTTCTGTATATAAAGGCTTATTCCTCTTGTGTGTATCGTTGATATAGCCAGGAATAAATGGCGAAACTAGTCGGAAACTCTGTTTTCCCTATGTTGTGTTGTAAAGTCTCTACCAATTTTATATATAGGTAGCATACCACTCAAAATCAGGCTAGATTGGGCTTTTGAAATTCAAAAAGGAATTCAACTTTCTTAACTGTAGAATGTTTGTCTCCACTTGCACATAGAAAGGTTTGGGCATATATGTAAGGATTGCTACACATTATCTCCACTTACAACATGAAAAGGATTGGGCACTCAGATAAGTCTGTTTAAAAAAAAAACTCACAAAACTTGTTTGTGTATCAGTAATGTCTAAAATATTAAGTAATGCAAAATTAATGATTGGCCTATATTTTTACGATTTTGCTATTTCACAAAGGTGCCGATTACAAAGTTGACTATACATGTCCTGTGCAATGACACCTTAAATACTCATGTTTTTTTGTGTATAAGAAGTGTGAGGGATAATTGTTTTGAACAGGTTCACAAATAATTTGATAAATGCATTTATCGTAATATTTTGTCATTGGAACAACCAATGTCCATTAAAAAGGACAAATTGTAATAAAGTATCAGAAGTAGGCATGAAGCAAAAGTTAGCAGGGTTTCTGTCTCAAATTAACAATAATTATTTATTATTCCACATATTTGGAAGCTATGCTGCCTTGTTCACTGCATATTTCAGAAGCTATGCTGCCTTTTTCAGCAAGGAAAGATGGAAGGAATAGGCATTTCAAATATTTAAAATAAATTTTTTACTACAAAAAAATTGATTACTGAATATCAAGGTTTTTTTGTTTTTTTTTAAACAATCTAGTTGAAACTGGGAGATACAAGATTTAAATCATAAATGCAGTTATTTACTATTTTCAGTTTTAATAATTTAAAGGACTGCTATAAAGAAGTAAGGAACATGAATGTGATTCATTCTGATATTTGTCCATGCTTTGTTGGAGCAATTGAATAAACAAATGAAAAGGCAGTCAAGTATAAAGTTCTTAGGCTGTATGCCCTGATTTCTTTTTCATTTGACAAAATGAATTGTTAACTTACCAGTATCTGAAGTTTTGTAGTTTTATATAGGTAGGTCATTAAACTGTATAATACTTTTTTATGTAGAGATGTTTAGTCTCATTTAACTAAAGAAGTCATTTACTCACAGCTTTATCTCATATTTTATATTTTAATTATTTATATGATTTATTTGTAAACTATCAGATATCATCATTTGATCTGCTGATAAGAATAAAGGATGCATTCTCAGGTAGTGAGTTATAAAGCAACCAGTTTTATCAGTATTATTAAGGCCTTCATAAATTCCTGTCATTGCTTTTTTATTTTTTGTAATAAAAGAACAAACATTACAAAAACAAAGTGTTTTGCTAACTGTAATATGACACGGACAAGTGATAGACAAAACTCTTGAATCATCTAAATATTTTCTTGATCAAATATTCTTTTATTAGCTTCAGACAAATAAAACTTACATATAACAGAAGTCACCATTGCAAGACAAAAAGAAAAAAAAATTTCTCGCATTTGTGAAATGTTATTGCTTTCTTAATGATTTTATCGAATAATGGAAGTAAATTTTATGAAATGCATAGAAGTTTTAATGTTTATATTTACATATGTTTTTATGTAAACTTTTTAAGATAAATGTGAATAAAGCTGGTTTTTGATATAAAAATAATTTATCTATATAAAAAAACACAAGCATTTTAATTGATGCATATGATTTTGTAGATTAATTCAGTAACACTAGTCAACATTTTACAACTTTTATTTTTTTATCTTAAAAAAAAAGTTTGTTTATACTATTTTAATATGTTATTTTCAAATATGCTATAAAATGTTTTCTAGCATTTACAGATTTCTTGTTTTTCAATGAATTATTCAGTGTTTGAGGCCTGATAAATTTCCTTGTGGCCCAAAATATGGAAGCTTTAACATTGCAGCCACTTCTCCTCATATCCATTACTTTAACATTGCAGCATCTATGTGCATAATTGGAAATGTGAAGTGATAGAAAATATCTAAAAGTAGATTCGAATTCTGCAAACCAATTACTCTTAAGAGCACTATCTGTGGTCTTAGATGCAAAATTGTGGAATTTTTGTGGAATTTTATTATGACACACATCCTAAATGTTTTTGACCTGCTGGAAATCCTTTTTATCATTCCTCTTTTCACTTTTTATTATTTGTAGGATGTAGATGAATGCTTTATCGGTTTTTGTTTCAGAGAAATTTTCTTTCAAGTAAATTCATAGCGCTCATAATTTTTGAGTTATTTATTCACTCTGCAGCAGTAATCCTTTTTTTTTTTTTAATTTTGAATTTTATCTTAATCTACCTCCATCCCAGACAAGCACATATGAACGAACACTAACAAAAATGCAGTTTGTATTTAGCGAACAACATGAACTAGCAAGCTCACAGACTGATAAATGCTATCTGACCTCTTTTAGGTACATCAAAAGTAGTTGTTTGTTCATGTTTGTCATATTGGATGGGATAGACAGTTGATGGTGTCATGGATGTGATTCTCCTTTCCAATATTGAAATTACAGAATAAATAATAAGTTGATTAATCTTTTTCCATTTAGTTTTAACTTTTAATTTTGGTTCCAATTTATAATTCAAAAAATGTAAACTGAAGATGAGAGGAAAACTCTCAAAAACATTATTATACTCTTATTTTGGCAATGTGAAATAAAAAAAAACAAACTTCAATCATCATAGTTTTCACCAATTGCTACCTTCCGATTTTCAACTTCACTTCAAAGAAATATTTCCAATGAACAACTTGTACTGCCAAGTTTCATCATTAAATCATTTCCAGCACACAGTTTTTCCGTCTTCAAGCAACATCAATGATGTTTTACATGCCAACATCTATAGTTCTTCTTACATTCAGGATTATTTCTCTTCCATCCCTTCAAGACATTCTTTAGTTCTTGTTTCCTCAACTATAAATCCTCAACATTGTCTTTTCTCAAGACTTCAAATCATTCTCATTAATTTTGTAATTTTAATATTGATAAAGAAGAGTTACTTTAATCGGCCATTGATGTTATTCTATAATTTATCGGCAATGATAAAAATCCCTAGGAAGAGTGGTGTGTGAGATCAGTTAGCTGATTTTTATAGATCAGTTGGAATTGGAACACTAATATCCAGTGCACTATTCTAGTCACAGTTTTTATAGATTGAGGTCACCCACCATGGCATTTTTTGTTCTTTTTCCTTTTCCTGTTTCATAAGTCATGAATAGTAAGGAAATTATACTGCAATAGAGTCTTTTTTCTTAAGTAAGAAGCCATGGTGCAACCACTGATGAACTGGAGCACCAACAAGCGTTAAGAGTGTCAAAATGTTTATCACTGCTTGTTTGTGCGCATTCATCTTATATTGATGCAACTTTATAAAAACCAAAACATTGTATAGAAAGTGCACAACTAAGGCTATGCCTTCATTCTCAATGGCAAGCTTGAGAGACTTATTTTTTATATTCACTGAGTAAGATGTATGGGGATGTTCATAAACCATGTGGTCAATTTTAAGGGAGTGATGTTCATAAACCATGGGGATGATCACAAAAAGGAGGGAGGGGAATCAATTAATGACTATGTGATCAAATTAATTTTAAAGTGAATCAAAAATCTGCATTTTAAAATTTCTCATTCGTTAAAATCTGCATTCATTAGGGGAGATAGATAATTTCTCAGCTGGCATCAGAGACTGTCAGATTTATATTTTTTGTGTTCTCAGTCCTAAATAAATGAGATTTTTTATTTTCAACAGGATTGAGACAAAAAAAAAATATAGAGAAAATGGGGCTACTATACTTTCATAATTGATGCATGCAAAGCATGTTGTAATCATTCATTTAGTAGGTGTAATTTTGAGTGGTCTCAGTCAACGCCCCTAAAAAACAAAGCCTGATTATTGCGTCATCAAACCAGGGCCGACAATCCAATCTTCATTATTTAAAACAAACGAAAAAACACTTGTTGTAATCAATGTTTTTTCGTTTGTTGAAACAATGAAAGTTGGATTGTCAGCCCTCGTTTGATGACGCAGTCAGCAAGCAGTGAGCAGGCCTTGTTTTTTAGGTGGCATTGTCTCAGCTCAATAGTTATTGCTATGCAGAGTTGAAAAAATTACTTAGGGATGATATTCCAAATTTAAAGGATATATGCAAGTGGTTTACTATAAATTTGGGTTGGTATTCATCATTGAAGTTGGTCCTTCTAAGGAACACCCCAAAAGGGCTGACTTATGAGATGAAAAGGTGGTGACTGTAAAAGTGGTTCTTAAAGAAAATAAGGATGTGACATTAGAAATGCTAGAACAGTCTTGCATGGATGCTAATTTAGTTAGAAATATTCAAACAACAGCTTAACTTTACAAATAGATAATCAGCCATCTACTTAAGTCTGATTAATATGATGCCTGTGTTAAATTCTACTGCCAGGTTTCTTAAAACAAAATTTTTAAGGTGAAAAGACCTCAGACTTTTGATGATGTGGTCTGTAGAAGTAGCACCACTCCCAGTGAGCTGCAGGTGCGAGCTACCATGCATTATGATGGAATTATAACATCTGTTTTGTTACTGGAGTGCGAATGGCAATTGCTGAACAGTGTCTCCCAAAAGTTTTCAAATGGATTTTTTGAGGTTGTCTCCAGAATGGCTTCACCAATTCATCTTTCAGCATGACAATGCAGCAGCACACATGCCAACACAGACTTCTCTTCCTTGTTTTATTGGAATTGATTTGATCTGCACTTCTTTTTCTTTGTATTTCTTTTCCTTATCCATTTCTCATCTACCTTAATATATATTCTCCGTTGACTCCTCTTTATATAAAAAATTTCATTTTAAGCAAAAATGTAATGACTCAAGAATGTTTAGTAAAGATTTCTTATTACATGTCATACATCAGAAGTAATAGATTTTTTTTATTTTCATGTTTTGCAAGACTTAAAAATAACTTTGTCTGTCTGATATCCCCCCCCCCCCATTTATTTCTTAGAAATATCATTTCAAGCCCCAAAATGCATGGTGTCAGTGAAGTTATGTTGAGATTCAGGGCTCTCACAAAATCTCAACAAACAAAAGGAAGCAATAACACTAATATTGCAGTGAAGAGCACCTCCAACAGTTTAGAAAATGTGGAGATGACATGTGATGCATGTGGATACAAAGAGTGATATTCGTGGATGAAATGAGAAAACATTGAAGCAGCTAATCATGGCAATAGTGTGATTTATTTGGAGGGAAGGAGTGGCTGCTTCGGACATCTACACGAGGTTAGCAGTCACGTAACTCTTGATTCAAAGCTCACAGTACTCAGTCCTGTCAGTCAGCATGTCAGTAGTTCAAAGGGAGGTTCAATACATTTTTTGGCTTGCTGAATTTGAATTGACAGCATGTGTTTGTTGTGAACACTCATTTTGAACACTCATTCAATGAAGAGCTACCATCATCATAACAATAATGTCTGTAACCATTATAGAGGAGAAATAAGATGGATAGAGCATTGCTTGCACAATGAGCGATTTCAGATGGCAGCATCAAGGCAAAATAGCCACCTACGATATGGAGACAGATAAGAGCGAAATGGCACTGTTTAGAATGCAAAGACCACGTCATTTAGCATTTTCAAGAATATAATTCTAACAGTGTTGCAAGGAGTGGCATAATAAGGATATAGTGAGGGTTTTGCACGCTCTGTCTTATTTCTCTTCCATGGTAACCGCTAAAATTTAGTGCAAAATTTCTTTGAGCACCGAGGGATGACATTAATTTTGTAGGAGAAGAATGGATTACTTTTTTGAGTGTACATAACCAATGAGCCTGCGTACCGCTCGAATTTAGTGCACTGTAATAAATTTTCTTTTGGGCCTTGATTTTTTCATGGGAGAATTACTCCTATTAAAATAATATTCAATATTGGGATTGGCAGTCTGCTGGATCCCAGACATTTTGATAGGCCATTGGTTTATTACGAGACTGCAGAACAAACATGTTAACACAATAAATTGTATGAGGTGGTTTTTCATTTAGCATGGATTTCATTTGATATGTTTACTGCAGGCAGCACAGTTCTGAACAGGCAGCTCAGAATTGCTTCTTTGGTAGTTTTTCAACTCAAAACTGTGTATCAGTTGACAAGGCGATTTCATTTCAGAAACTCGTTTTTCCACTCAAAACTGCATTTCACCCCACCAAGACTTTATGGACACCAAAAAATATATCAGTTTATTAATTTTTTTTAAATTATTATTTGGCCATTTACTTTCAAAATTACTATTTTATCATAATTATATAATGAGTATATAATTTGAAAAATATTGAATGTATTTTCGCAAATGTTTTCATAAAAAAAGCTTTATTAGATATTTATCAGATTTTAAAAGTAACAACATTGGTTATTAACAAACATATAATACAAAATGGACAACTTTTCACGTTTGATCCAAAATCTAATAATGAAATGATCATAGAGTAAATTAAAATTACGGTCAAATTGTTGAAATCCACTTTTGATTTGGTCTAACACACACTAACATTCACACAAGTTGCACAAGAAGGATAAAATGAAAAAAATATCTACAAAGAAATAGTGAACTGTTTATTGTTTAATGTGTAAAAGGTCAACCTATTATCTTTAAATTATCACTGAAGCCATAGTTCAATTTAAAAAAAAAAATTGCATCTGTAGTCACTCTTAAATGACCTATTAAGTGTAAAACCAATTCATGATGCAAATTTCACAAATAAAGAAAATGGTATTTTATCTTAATTATTAAATAGATAATAAAATGAAAATGAAAAGTAACGATTCTGTTCCACTTCAGTCTCTCTTACATGAATTGGTTGCACTTAAAATACTTAGAACAGAATGAGGCCGGCCGGATGCGTTCAATGAAGGAGGACATAATATTTGCAACAGATACATATGATACAATTTGTAATTTATTATTATTATTATTATAATACAAACTTTGTACACAAGAAATATACATGTTATTCTTACAGGAAATAAATAATCAGGAATGGAAGCAAATGAAGTTCATCACATGACAAAAAAGTGCATTGCTTTCAGATCAATGTTTTTACTGAGGCCCTGAAGAATATCAGTTAAGAAGGGGGAAACCCACAAGATAATAATCCCAACCCACCGTTTGATGAAGGACTTAGAAACAAATAAGCACAGTCACATGTCTATCCTATTATACACAGTGCAATTTCAAAAGCAATAGAAACTGCAGATAAGCACAAAGATACCAGAGTTTCTGTACAACCTGACAATGTAAGAATTGTGGAAATGTAGAAATGATATATGAAGATGTATAGTCAAGTATAAAAAAATAAAAAAATCAACGAAAGAATACAGTCTCTTAGTACTTTATTTGTTATTTTATTTGTATCCTTCCCCCCTCCCCCTCCGACCATGCTGCACTATGCAAATTAATTTGCATTTTATTTAATTCAATACTGATTGTTCATCGTACGATACACGAAGAAAGGAAATCCTGATTCCCTCTGTGTATACTTTGTAATTACACCTTTTAATTGGAAACTGGTAATATATAAGTTGATCTTTTTTTCATTTGTCATAGATTGAGAACAGGGAGAAGTTAGCAGCCTAGAATGAAATCGTTTTTTTTTTTATTCAAAATGAAGTTTGCAAAGATAGGAACTAAATTTCAATCTAAATAGGTTTTATTTATTATTATTATTAAATTTTTTTTTATTCCTTCAGTTATATCATTGGAACAAGGTGTATATTGTTGCCTTGTCAGAAACTACTGCCTGCCTTATTATTAAAATAAATCTATTTTAAAAAATGAAAATGACCTTCTGAAAGCAACTAGAACAATGCTATAAATAAAATTGAAGTGCTGATATCAAATATTTTTTGAAATGTAAACCTTAGTACTGTATAAGTAATATTTGAATTCTGGGAATAAATTAAGTAAAAAGAAACTTAGAAAACAATAATTTATTATTAAAAATTAGCAATGCATCTTTTAAAACAGTTATAAAAAATTATCAGTAATAATAAAAAAAAAAACACTATAAAACATTAAAATAAATGCATCAGTGTTTGGGATTACTTGGCTAGATGTTTCTTTAATTTTATTTACCATATATAATAGTATTTAGTAATTTGGCACTATTTTTAAGTCTACATCAAAAAGCAGACGATTTTGTTTTTTCCCCAACTAGCTGTGTGATGATTCTTTTCTTGAATAAAAATACATCGGAAATCATTTATATGATTTAAAAAATTACAAAGCCTATTAAACCTTACACTTATTTTCCATCTAACAATGTTATGAAAGCATTTCAGAGTGGGATGAACTACTCTAACAACCACTTTTTTTGTTTTTTGTTTTCTTTTTCCTTATATCCAGGGAGCACTTATGCATTTATTCCTCATTGTTAAGTAGTTTGAGAGACTAGATAATAAAATGGAAAAAAATTTTGTAATGTACAAACATTTAAATAAGGCTGCATTTCAGTCTTCTAAAAATGTAAAAGAATGCAAGAACAGCATGGTGTACGGAACGGTGAACAGTTTTTAGTATTGCTTTGGAGTATTATAGCTGAAGCTAGTGCAGCACCATATAATTAAAGACTGCGCATATGTACCAGCTTTCTTCTTCTGCATAGTGTTCATGTCAGTGATATTGGCCATCCTGTACAGGCAAAATGAAAATAAATTTCCAGCAGTAGTTCACTTCTTTTAAAATCATTTTGCCCATCGACTTTCTAGACCACCAAGGATGGAAATAAACATAAGAAAACCCGACGATGACATCCATTGAGCAGAAACGAAGAAGCATGTTTGATGTGTTAGAAGACGTTTGGACGATGGCCCACCTTTCAGCACCCTAATAGGTTAGAATGCTGAAAAGCATGCTCTGAATTTTACTGGGAAAAAAAAAATAAAATAAAGTGTTCTAATGAGTAAAGGTGGGAGTAGATCAATGGATGCGTAAAGGCCAACATCTGTGGACACATTGAGCAAAATAGGATATATCCTGGTCTTTGGACCAGTGTCTTATGTTGTATGCTCAATAAATTTACTGGGAATCCTCATTGACTTGTGGATCGGTTTACAACGGTGAAAAGGAGTCACCAACAGATTGCTACACTCTTTAGGATGTCCTGGAATAGAATAGAACACAGCAACCTGAAACTTCCATGTTTTATGGAACAACTTATAATCTCTCTGCATCAGACATAAACCTCGCTTGATGATAGCTACAGCATTGTTCGCTAGAGGGCCGGACCACGGACGGTCACTAATCTTCACAACATTAACAACAAAAATATTGCCATAAACACTGATAAGTACAGTAGTCCATTCACCAGCAGAGATCGAGATCAGTTACAGAAGTTAAGAGTCCTCACCATTTGTCAAAGTAGCGATCAGCCGAGATATTTGCAAATGATATGAATGGAGGCTCTTGTGATATGTAGTTTAAAATGTCAATAATTTTAGCACTACTAAACTAGGAAGCCCTCGGACATATTGGCACTGATTTGGGCACGCATTGTTTGAACACTATTCATAATTTTTTTCTGATGTCCCACTAGTGTTACACCAATAGTTGTTAGGTCTTTGATTGTAAGACGCGAAACAGCATCCATCGTTGTTATACCAGCTTGCTCGAAGCTCTCTAGATAACGTGACATTTTAATACTATTCAGCCATTCTTCTACAGTTGCAAACTGCGTCATATCAGGAGCATCAGGGGCAAGTGGGTTGTGATTCCTGCAGGAAAAAAATTATAACAAAGAACTTTAAATTATTTTTGCATAAAGTTTACAAAAAATTATGATTATTCTACTGTGTGTTCAAAAATCCCCGAACATATGAGAATCCTTAAACATAAGCCACAGGATTAATGATATTGCATACTCTTACATAGGAAATTAAATTCTTTTGGTTATTTTATGAATCTCCTCAGACTAATCAATGTTTTCAATGTAATATGTGCTGGAAAGTAATGACAGCAAAAAGTCATGATTTAAAATAAATTGCAGAATGTCCCTACGGAAAATATATTTCTGAAAATATACATTTGGTATCACTTGATAGATTGTTATGGAATATGATTATTGCAAATGAGTTGTTAATGGATTTATTGATTGCTGTGGCAATATTGGTAAGCATCATCAGTTCAATTCTGAGTCTATGTTCAGTGACTTTCATACAACACAGTGAATATGGTATAATATTTATAATGCAATGAAAAATTCAGTTGTAAGAAGAATGAATGCAACAGTTTTCACATACATATACAGGGTCCAGCATAAAGACCTCCCCTATAGATATAGATAATTACAAACAAACAAAGATACAGAAAAAATATTTTCATTTATGAATAACATATACTATGCCATTTTACTATAGCTTCTTTTAAAAATTATATCCCTTAAATGACGACCTCCATTACCGACACACTAACAAAGCCTTACCAGGGAGGTATCCACAGCTCTTCATCTCATTTCTGGTGGAATGTTAGCAACTTTCTGGGTGATTACCTCCTTAAGAGCTTCCAGGGTTCTAGGGCAATGTTTGAACATTTGTGTCCTTAAGTATCCCCAAAGGAAAAACAAACCACAAGGCGTCAAATCTGGCGACCTTAGTGGCCAAGCAATGTCACCGCGCATGGATAGGAGATGCCCAGGAAACAATTTTCTCAATATTTCTAGAGAATGTCAATAAGGCCGGCCTGTAGTTCCGTCTTTTGGAACCAGACATCTCCTTCATGGCCCTCAATGAATTGGTTAAACTTGGGCTGGGGGAAAGTCTCTAACATGTGACAGTATCGATTGGAATTAACAGTTACTGTCTAGTCATCTTCAAATATGTACGAACCCCATACACCAAATTCGGCAACGCTACACCAAACTGTAACATGAGGGCTGTGTAGTGGTCGCTGGTGAAGTTCTCGAGGGTTACCTTTAGTCCAGTACGAAAATGTTGCTTATTTACAGTGCCTGCCAAATGGAATTGGGCCTCCTCAGTTGTGAAAAAAGCCATTACGATCTATGAGAATGGCATGACTACTACTATCAATTGATGCACCCTCTATCGCCGTAACCCAACAACCGCTCGTTCATTAGCCTCTCTAAATAGTGGAGATCTTTATGCCGGACTCTGTACATATAAGTAAGTTTTATCATAAAGTTCAGATTTTATCATAATCCTAAATGGGATAAGTAGATGCTATTACATGTCTAAAACATTGCCATAATATTTGTGGAATGGAAATCATATGGGAATTTCTTTCCGTAATTTAGAGTTTCATATTAAGAATAATGGTGAATATTTATAAAGGTTCCAGTTCTTTATTCTTTATGTAAACCCTTAGGACATTTCATAGGGCAGAAGATCTCAAATTTAGACATTGCATCGAAACTTCAAAAACAAATACCCAGGAACAGTTATTGGCAGCAGGTAGGCTGATGGAAGATTGGATTACAGTCTAGGGAATATTTTCATGGTACAGTTTGGGTCTGCCGATACCTTTGGAAGGCAGCATGAATCAAAATGGTTGCTTCTTGATCATTTCTAATCAGGTAGACCTACATATGGACAGACATCCCAAGTGTTTAGGGTTGACAGAGTTCCCTAGGGGTGATGGACCTATCAATAAGATAATGTTTGTGCCATTACTGCCAGAATTGTCCTTGATGGTTTCAGGAGCACAAATTGCTATCCTGATCCTAAAATCCTCAAATCTGAAGTCAATGAAAAATCTATGAGATCACCTCGATTAACACATAGGACAAATAGATCCTTTGCCTAGGAATCTGAATCAATTGTGTGATGCATTGCAGTCTTCATGGTCACAAATGTCTGTAGAAATCATCAAATACTTTATTGAGTCCCACCCAGAGTGGCTGGCTGCAATAAATAGTGTTAAAAGAAGTTACTGTATGGAGTTGGTGGTCATAATAATAAGAATGGATGTTGGAATTGGAAAAAATTTTAAAGGGTTTGTATTCACAGATTTTTAAACTATAAATGTGCATATTTCTTTACTAAATAATCAATGTGTCTGAACAGCAAAATGTGGTTGTTCAGCAAATCTGTGACTTTCACTAAAACTTAAAGTGGAAGTCAAAAGATAAAGCACTGATTAGATTCACTATATTTTGTCCAACGAAAGAAAAACTATGCGTGTACAGTTAAATTTCTGATTTCATCTGGGCATAAAACCCTATCATCCCTGTCTAGTTTTTCCTTCACTGGAAAAATACTAATTTCATAATAAACTTTAAGCCTTTTAATTCCGAATTCTATATATCAGCGGTAACTCTTTTAAATGCACACTTCAGTGAAACCATCAGTAATTTGATTACGTATATGGATCAATAATGCAACAGAATAAGACTGGTTTTGAAAATATGCTGCATTTGCATTATTTTTTGGCATAAAACCTATATATTTAATACTGTAGAAATTTCATGTTCCATAAAGCCCAGAGTACATGAAGGATAAATTCCTGATAAGCAGGAACTACAGATTTGTAGTACTCTTTGAACTTAGAAATCTTCTTTGATATTCAAATCACTTAGGAAAAAAAAACAACAAGATCATGGCTCAACTATATCTATATTTCATCATAAATATAAATCAGTAGCCAAGAATATTAGGGCTTAGGTCCTCTGGCTCTCATGATCATCAGGTTGTGAGTTTGAATTCCCTCGTAGCATGGATGTTTGTGTGGATAGCCTCCAATCCACATTTGACCATGAGGGTTATTGGCCAAATTTTCCTCCATATTAACCATGCTTTTTCTGTATGGAAAATTTGGAAGAGATCTCATCCTGCAGTGGATAGATGTTGGTTGCAAATGATAATGATATATGCTTTACAGATACCACCATTAGAATGTTTCAGTAGGCCCCTAGGATCTCCAGAATAAATTTCCAGAACTGCTGTTCTCAAAGAAGTGAGCATTGTGTATTCAAATAAAGCAAAATAAAAACAAGAAATACACAATATTGCAATGTTTACCATCCTCCTATACTTTTAGATTTAAAATCTGTATCTTAATTGATGTTACTTGTTATAATCCAATAAATCATTTAAAATACCTCTTACTATCTCAACATATTAAATTGGAATTATTAAATTACCAAAAGAAAAAAAAAAAAGAAAAAAGCTATTGGGTAAAGTTTTATTTTATTCTTAATAAATTACAAAACTTACTTGTTCTGAGCAACTTTACGTAAGCTCTCTGGACATCTAATCAGTTTATCCAGTGTTTTAACTATATTTGCAAACGTAGGTCTATGAGAACGTTCTTTCTGCCAACAGTCAAGCATAAGTTGATGAATTGCTTCAGGGCAATCCTAATAAAATGGATTATAAATAAGATATTGAATTAAATCATTGGAGTAATTATCGAGGAAGCATACAATTATATAACATTAATGAAAAGAAAATCAGTGAAACAAAGAAGCAACCATGGAAAACAAACAAATAAACAAACACACAAACAATAAAAAAACCCACTTTACTATTAAATAAAGTACTATATTGGGAAAATTTATTTACAAGATTCATTAAACCCATTAACAAACTTTTTAATTCAAAACAACATCTTTGTTTTATGGTAATAAGATTTAAAATAGAAAAGTGATGAATTTTACCATAGGAGCAGGTAGCCGATAACCCTTTTCGATGCTTTTAATAACATCTTGATTAGACCAATTCCAGTACGGCCTTTCACCATAAGACATGACCTCCCATGCTACGATGCCAAAGCTCCAAACATCACTTGCTGAAGTGAATTTCCGAAAGGCTATTGCTTCTGGAGCTGTCCATCGAACAGGAATTTTTCCACCCCGAGTTGTGTATGCACCTTCTGTCGTGCTTTCAATTTCACGTGATAAACCAAAATCTGCTATCTTACAAACAAGATTTGCATTCACTAAGACATTTCGAGCAGCCAGATCCTTAAAATAAAGTAAAAAAACAGATTATAAATTGGTTGTATAATGGTATTATATTACTTAAGGTGCTAAGTTAAATAAAAAACAAAATCTTCATAGTACATTGCTGTTATTATATTTGGTAATTGAAAAATTTATTTGGTAAAAAATAATAGAATTATATACGATAAAAATATTTATTTATATAAATGTTCTAGAAACGCGAAATTTCCTTGGTTTATATTTCTAATTTACATAGTATAGTCATAGAAGGACTCTGACAATAACAAATTCTAGTACAAATGTGATCCTGATTTTCTTATGATGCACCCCATCAATGCTTTGTGTTCCAAAACAAATAGTAAGGTATAAAAACTATGACATACTTTCTTGCAGCATATATCACAACTGGGTCTTTTAGCAACAATTTGTCTTGCTAAAATGGGCCTTGCTAGATTTGACATCATCAAAGATTATACAAGTAATAAAAAATAACTGTGTATACAGGATAAATAATTTATTACAGACTGGTTGATATATAGTGAACATTGTTTTTTGTTATTTAACAATAGTCCATGTTCACTATTTATCAACCAACCTGTAATAAATTAATTATTTATCATCAAAGATGACTTTCCTGCATGTGTGTTCAATTAATTTAGTAAGGAAAAATTAAATGGTATTCTTTGATGGCATTAGAGAGTATTTTAGCCTGTTGATTTTTAAATCTCACTTTTTTTTTTTTTTTTAACAATAATAGAAATAAGACCAAATAAATGCAGTAAAACTTTCTATAACAGTTTTTCCATCAATAATCTAAATGCTTGAAACACACAAAAAACACGAATTTATGAAATTATTTCCTCTACAAAATGCAAGTGATTTCTGTACCAAACAACATGCAATCACTTGTCTATGACTTGTCAGATATTGTTTTAGAACCTGTAAATATACTAAAATATGCCAAAAAGTTATATCCATTTCAAATCGTCTTTATATAATCATCTTATACAAATCCGTCTGATGATATATGCTAAATTGCCTTATTCAAATGCTTTTAAAGACAATTGATTCAAGAAAGTTTCTTAATGTCATCTTCGGAGTTACCGTAATAACGCCGCAGCGGTAGTTAGGCCGCACCGATAAAAATGTATCATTTTAGAAAAAAAAACCGGTAGTTAGGCCGCACTCCCTCCCCCTTTATGATAGACAAGTAAAACGAATTGTCTATGATGTACAATCATGACAGCAACGATTTCAGAAAACTGATACTGCTTTGAAGTGATGCAGTTGCATTCCGTCCTGATGAAAATCAAACGAAATTAGCGCATAATATACATTACAGTACCTTAATTTTCCTGTATATACAATGTACAGTTCATTATTTATTACATTTATTCGCTTGTCATTTGAATTCAACTTTTTTATTATTATTATTAGATAAGCCGCGGCGTTACTACCGTAAATTACGGTACTGATTTTTCCTCTCTTTCTTTTCCTCCTTCTCATCTTTTGATTATATGTAGCAATTGATTGTTTTTTTAAATTTGAAATTTGTGATTGTGATAGATGGTTATAATGCTTGATGTTCCTCGTATCTCTATTTCTTTAAGTTGATTAATTGAAACATGTTTTGGGTTGATTACATGAGCAACAGTGATAAAACTGGAAAATAAGGTTAAAACTGGAACATTGGTATGAAAAATGATAGGCGATAACTTAATGACCTAATGTAAGACATTCTAGAAGTAAATTCTTTGAGTTGCATTTTAATTCAAAATTCAAAACATTTTTTCCAAATAAAAGGCCTCAGAATATTCTAATATAAGCATTAAACACCGCAACTATTATTATCTATTGAGTTTTAAATCAAATTTCTAAAGTTCTATTTGAATCCCAAATTTTTCCTGTTCATTTTATTTTTTGATCACACATCTCAATTTTTATAAAATAAATACTCCAGAAGATATAATAATCATGAGCTAAATGTTAGCCAAATAATCTAAGCTTATAATAATCTTATAAAAATTTACATGTTAAAAAAAAGTTTGAATACTTACTCTATGAACATAATTCATTTCAGCTAAATACTGCATACCGGCAGCAATTCCCCTCAACATTGAAACCAGTTGAATAACCTGGAACTTTCCATCATTTGCCTGCAATTATTAATAGAAAATAATAAGTTAATCATTCTATGAATTTGAGGGGAAAATATCATCATAGACACACTTACACTGTAATTATGATTTTATTTCCTAGTACATGCAATTTACTCACCCTTAAGAAGGTATCAAGAGATCCATTTTCCATGAACTCCGTGATTATCATAACAGGGTTACCTATGGTAAGTAATTGCATACAAGACTTGTTTTAAATTAATTCTTCTATTTTCATACATAATGATCAAGATTATTTTGTTGTTAATAAAAATTTAACAAAGCTAATAAGATTTGGGAATAAAGTTAAATTTATGAATAATTCTGATCCACTTAAGAGATATACTAAATTATTCATTTAGGACAGTCAGTAACAAGACAGTTAATTAAGTACATATGTTGAAAGTAGTACTTGAAATACGTATGTATAAGTAATACCTAATACAGTTATTTATTTAGCAGGTTTATCCTTACTTTTGGTGACTACTCCTTGTAGGAAAATGACATTTGGGTGCTCAAACTGTCCCATAATGCTGGCTTCTGTAAGAAAATCCATTCTTGCTTTATCAGATGAACCAGGTTTCAGGGTTTTAATGGCCACAGTCATTTCTGGCCGACTAGGAATTTTCAGTTTTCCTCGACACACATCACCAAATTCTCCTAATAAAAACATAATAAAATGTTTCTGATGTTAAAACAGTATTAAGAATGATAACAATACAACATGGTATATTATTGTATAAGGTTTTTTTTTTAATATTTAAATTATTTCAAAATGTAATAATTTTTTAAATAATTAAAAATTATTTGAAACCTAAAATACTCATAAGTTTAAATATTTTGTTAATAGAATTAAACTCTCTACTTTAAAAGTGTAATAAATTACATGCTACTTACCTCCACCTATGATGGCTTCAATTGTTATGTGAGATGCATCGATTTCTCGGGTAAATTCTCGAACTGCTTGATTGGGGTCTTCGTACGTGTGAGGATCAATGTAAGTTCTAGGAGGTCCCACTTGTGTAAAAAGAGGAGTAGTCACTAAAAATGTAAAAAAATACGCGTATGGGACTATAAGCAAAATAAAATTTGCTTCTATTATTTTTGTAATTTTTTTTTAAATATTTCTTTTAAGTTAAATGGGAAGTTTTTTTAAATTTATTCCAAACATTTTTTTTTGGCACACTCCACTAAACTAATTAAATTTACAGCATACTCAATGCGAAAAACCACTATTTTCTATCCAAACAAAGTGTATTTATAAAGTTTTTTTTTTTTTACAGAAGTATTTGGAGAGAAATTATGGAGTTTGACCATAATTTTTATTTTTACAACTATATTAGAGAAAAATTTAAAAATTAACTGAAAAGATGGAAAATGTTTCTTTTGTTGGGGAGAAAAAAAGTGAAGATAGAGCATTCATTTGAAAACATGCAAATTTCATTATTGAAGAACACAGCATTTCTGTAAAACAAGGATGCAGAGCATGCATTATGCTACTAAAAAGAATTATATTTCACTTACTGTATGTAACTATTAATCCTAATTGAGCATGTAAAAAAAACAATAAGTTAACATTAATATATTTAGTAATGCTGCTGATGATAATAATAATAAGAATAATAGTAATAATATTTAATAATAATAATTAATAATAAGGAAGCAAGATAATGGTTATATTGCTATGCGATTTCTTTTTTTTTTTTTATTATTATTTTCCTTTTTTTACCTAAATAGCATCTTACTTGAAGGCATGTTTGGGGAAATGTTTAAGGCAGTTAATTACTTTAATATTGGTTTGTCAAGAAATTGCTTGTTTTTGAGGAAAATGTAATAAATCAATATCAATATAAAGACTGTAAACATATTTTTGTAATGTAGAATAAATTAAAATTTCAGCAACCCAAATATTAATTCATTGATATTATGAACATTTATACTGTACTAGATGGATCCCATCAAAATTTGATGGTAAACAACCCATCTTATTATTAATCTCCATTAATTAAAAAATAAATAAATAAAAAATCAGCAGAGCAACAAATAGAATAATAGAGCAGCTTAAAAGAAGAGAACGTTGCATGGAAGCCAATTTTTGTAGATATACGTAAAGACAGTTTTTATATTACTACACATGAACTTAAAGCAATTTTTAATTGTAAATTAACACTAATTAATAGTAATTATGGACACAAAAACTAACTTTGACAAATCTACAGGCTAAGAACTTTCATTTAAGCCATATGGCTATTTATACAAATTCTCTGCTTAATTCAGTTTGATATGATTGGAGAACAGCTAGGATAGAATGAATCTAAAAACTGTTGGATACTTAAACTTCTGTTGCTCTTCACAAATCTTTACAGATGGGATCACATATTGTATTTGGATGGCAATTATTTCTCTTACGGCCGTATTCACCAAACGAGGATTAAAACTGGGATCACTCAATTTATGACTCAGGATTACTTCATTCAGGATTATATTTCGCATTCACCAACCTCGGATTGAGTGATTCTCGGATTAATGTACAATTCTCTGTAATTCTGACTCTGATAGGTTATGCGATGATGGCATGTGCATATTTTGATGCACAAGATGAAAGGCAGATTTTTTTTTTTTTGCATTCAAATTTCCAATCGCTGCCTATGTAACTGGGATAGCCTTACAACAACGGAAGGTGCATCCCATTATTGCAAGAGCACATTGTCATTTACTCCTGATTATTGTAGGGTTATGAACTGTTCATCAAACTGCATAAATAATTAATTTTTTCGCTTATAGTGACAATAAAAATTGAAACTAGATACTGTATGTCATCCTTTCTAACTGAAAATATTTTTTGAGATAGTGTCTTCTAAAACAAATCAGTTTCTTGAAGAAATACTAAATCATCATAAGTGTCAGTAAAGCCGTCCATCTTGTTTCAACAATTTCAACCAACTGCACAAGCGTTAATTCTCAACTCAATAGGTAATCTTCGGACAACCTCGAATCAAACAGTGAATCAAATGTGATACTTAATCCGAGAACTATCACTCAAACCTGATTCGAATGTTAATCCTTGATGGTGAATATAGCCATTAGAACTGGCAGTGCTGATTATATTTTCTTGATTGACCATTTTAGAGAGCTTGTCTTTTGAAATTTCAGCAATATTTGAAATCGTGGCTCTGACAAGGTGGGCAGCCCCACTAAGTCCCTTTATAAACACTGAAAGAGACTTTGTCTTCTCCAATGAGAACTTTTGATTACTGCTTGTCACTGAGACCACATAATTGTATTCAAATATTGCATTTGGTTAGTAATCCAAAGTAAAAGAACTTTTGGGAGATTAAAAATAATACAGTTAAAGGAGCTTTACAAATATTGTTTTTTTTTCTTCAAGTAAACATTAAAAAATCCTTGAATAAGTTTCTGTAAAAATTTATGTTCTTCAGTATTACCTCAAAAATATCATTGCTATTTATGCAAAGTCATGAAAAAAAATTTACATATGAAGAGGAATTGCTCTAACCCATTTCTTGACAAAACAATATTATTATTATTATTATTATTTGCAGTGAGTCTTTTGTTAAAAACAGAATTCAATGAAAAAATGAATAATAAAGATATTAACCTTCGCCATTTCTGTATTCCAAAGTATCACAGTCACTTGGTTGCTTCTTGTTACAATCATCATTGCTTCTAAAATTTTAACAAATGCATAAGATAAATAAAAATGGTAATTGGTAGTTATGCTTAGAATATAGAAAAAGAACTATAATGCTTTGTTGAAATTATGGCACTTGATAAGTTGAATTTCAGTATTATTTTAACCAATAGTTACTGAACTCAGTATAACTTTTGACTTTCTACTAGCATGTTTCAAATGGTATAGTTTGGCCATCACTTCAACAAGAAGCATAACAGATCCCATAAAAAATTAATAATAAATAGTTAAAGGTTTATTGGATAGAAGAAGTGACAATCATCTTTATAATTAATTTATTTTAAAACAAAGATTTCTCTTATATACAAGGGTTGTTCCAAAAGTAAG
>JAHWFO010034948.1:4648106-4704272 GCA_023313115.1 Rhysida immarginata | reverse complement strand
TCAAAGTGGGGAAGGGGGGTGCGTATTATATCCCAAAAATTATTGTAATTTCATAAGATAACAGCATAATTCTTTCCATGATTTTAATGTTTTTATACAGAAAATGTTGTCATATATTATTCAATCCATTAGTTTGCTGTAAAAATATTTCATCTGGAAACAAATTTGTTTGGAACAAATTATCTATCTAACAATTTGAGGAAATTGTGTTTTGAATATCCATGATTTAAACATTCTTTTTTTTATATCAGTTTTGTATATAACAATGAAAAATAACTTTTTATTTTTGAACAAATTGTCTACAAAATTATCTATTATTTGTGATTGTAAGACTTGTCACTGCATTCAAAATTTTATTTTGAAATAACCTACATTTTATTTGCCTATCACATTTTCTCAATTATATGAAGATATTTACAGGAAAAATATGAACTCCAGGAACATCATAACATAATTACTGTATTAACATCAGTAATTTAAAATTCTATGTCATGTAAAAACGTTCTCATTTTATCTGTTCATGTAATGATAACGATTCATTATATCCAACTTAATATTGTACTGTCTGTAAAGAAAACATGGAAGAAAATGATGTTGAGGAGCTTCACTGCATTTCTTAGAAGTCGATGGAGAAATCAACCTAAATGTTTTTGTAACGAAAATTTTTTAGATGTTTATCATCATTTTCTCACAATATTGTCTCATTTAAGACTTACAGAATACTTATAACATTCAAATGTTCAATAGAGATCTTAGATTTGTTGGTGAATCTAATGTGGTGTTTGCTTAGACGAACAAAAATGAGAACAACACAGAGTGATGAGAGTAAACAAAAAGGAAATATTTAAAAAACCCTCCGGAGACGATGTAACTATGATACTTACTACTGTATCTTCATGACACTGGAAAATAATAAGAATTATATTTTGATAGAACAGTCTATAAAAATTTGTATTACTTGAACTGACAAGAATAGAGTTTAGAGTAGAGTTCATAAGCCAAATGATTTGTGGGGGGAAATATTAAGCGAAATCGTGGAAAGTGACAGAATTAAAGGTGCGTTTATGATTTCCATTAACAAATAATATAAAAGTAATTATTTAAACGTCCTATGAGAATTCAGAGTCTGACATTTAGCGAGAAACTGCTGAGCTCACCATTGTCGGTTGTTTAATACTGATTATGAGAATTTATCCAATAAAAAATTGGCTAGCATAATTTTATGACAAATTAGTTGTGCGTACTTTCATGAAATTATGAATTACTGAAATTGATTTCAGTTTACATTGATATAAATGGATTCTCCGTCTGTTGCTTTTTCCAGGAACGCATCCCCATAGACAATCAAGGAGTCGTTGCATTAAAAGGGATTTAATTTTGCCAATCACTTATACACAAACCATTCAGAGATTTAAATACAAAATGAAGTTTAAAGAGGATAGCATGTTTTTAAAAATAAAATAACTTCTGCAACGAAGAAAATTAACTAGGGAGTAAAACAAATTAACCATTCTTCAGGCTATTGATTATTTTTAAATACTTTTAAAGTATATTCGTATGAACATTATAATGTGTATTGCTTTAATATAATTTATAAGATTCTCATTCTGTTTGCAGTGTTACATAAAGTAGCAGTGTGGCTTTCAAATGCTGCAATAATTGAAAATAAAACATAGGAACAAAACAAACAAACAGATAATAAATAAACAAAAGTGGTAAGAAAGCATAAAAATAAATGAAACAGGTAAGCAAATAAAAACGAATGAAATAGGATAATGATTATTATATGAAACGTACGTGTGCAAGGCATAGATTTAGGATCCTTGGGTGCTCGATAATACTTGTCTTCACAGCGACATTCTACGGATCCTAAATAGGAGGCAGTGCTATGTTCTGGACATAATTGGCACTTTTCACTACCAACGCCATATTTATATTTGCCTATAGGACAAACTGAAAAGGGGGAGAAAGGAATTCAAGTACATTAATTCAACATGACATGATAACGATCCGCTTCAAGTTTTTAATAAGCTTTCTTTATACAGTGTATACGAATAGAGGTTTTGCAGCTGAAAAAACAAAATGAACATACATATACAAAATACTGTCAATTTATAGCTTTAAACGTGAAGTGCCTAAAACAAGTTTCTAGGTTTGAATCTGGTGAGGGGATAACGCAAACCAAAATAAAAATTAGAAGCAGGATAAAATTTAAAGAGAAGGAAGAAATTTTTCGTTTATTACTAATTTTTTTTGTATTTACTATATGATCAAAAGATATTTTTTAATTATTATTTAATTTCTCAGTGAAATGCTTTAGTACCAGTTACAAGGGCCCAAAGTCTTTTCCTAAGGTTTAAAGTAAGCTATATTTAGTCAGTTTTTTTGGCTAAGCAGGTATACCCTGATTTACATCGAGGATGCGTTTCTGAAAACGTAGGATGAATTTCTGTAGTATTTAATATATTTATCAAGTCAAGACCTCAGTGCATTATCAGATACCAAAATATAAATGAATAAAACGGACACTTCTCAAAGATGTACGCGAAATACGCGTAGAACAATAATCAAGGAATTAATGGAAAACACTCAATTGTAGGTTCATAGATCTGGAGAATACAAAAATTACAAAGCCACGGATATATATAATTCAGTGTTTTGCAATCCTGAAGACGGCCGACAGATTCCTTTATCTCATAAGATGAATTATATATTTTGGTGATCCATTGCGCTTTGGAGAATCACAATAGTAAAAAAACTGCTGGACTGTGCTGACTGTTCAGATCTTTATCAAGCAGTCGTTGATTTATCCTTTTCCATGGAAATTATCTCAACTTCTGGGCTGTTTATATTCTTTTTATAGATACAAACGGGGATTTCACCCTCTCCTGGCTACATCTTAACCTTTTGATTTTGAATAGACATAACAAATATTCAAATGATGAGACATAAATTCAAAACAAAATAATAATAAATTTTATAAACATTAATATATAGATGTATCACCATAAAAGTTGATGCTTTAAATAATTGAATAATAAAAAAAAACAATTATTTTTAAAAATTAAAATCATTATCATCTTCATATAAAATTTCATTTTAATTGAAATTAAAAGAAGATGACTTACAATTGACATAAATCAGAGTATACCTGTAGCTAATAATTTGTGAAACTTCTAAATAATAATGATAATGAAAACTATTATGATAATATTATTATTATTGAAGAACACATTAAAAATTATATTTTTTAATATGTTTATAATAATGTATTATGTTTTCTAGAATATTTCCTACCATCACAAGTTTGCTTTTCTACGTTGGCTTCGTAGCCGGCCATACATTTGCATCCTCCGCTCAGTAGGTACCAGTTGCCGTCGCCTTTGCACAGGTATTTCGGGGTTTCGCTCTGAGCGGCGTTGGCCACACACTGGCCATTAGCCTGCTCGATCGATGTCAGGTCCTGACCAGTAGGGGTATCCGGAAAGGTGGCAAAACTGGTTGTCACGTTCGGACACGTTATGTAATAGATACGAATTGCGAGCAACGATATGCAAGCTCCTTGATCTCGGAAGGCAAAATAGATACCTTTTTTGGTAACGGGCACAGAACGAATTTCTGTATTTATAATAATCTGCAATTACAAATATAAAAATTGCATGAGATGGGGTTCGGTTTCGTTAATTGATGAAATTGTTTATTAAAGTTGGCTCGCTGTTTACCTGATTGCTGGAGGTGAAACGTCCTTCGTCAGCCGCAATTCTGTCGATGAGTTTGTAAGACTCTGGCTCCCAAGGCGGAGGCTCCTTGGTCGCCGCGTCAAATTCATAGTAGAGGAGAGTGAACGTCTCCTTGCACGACAGGGCTGTGCCAGGGAATAGCGAACAGTCCCTCATGCTAAATTTCACTTCGATGTAGATTCGGTTGGCTTCACCCCTCTCGATGAAAGGTGTCCACAACCAGTTATTCACACTGTCATAGGCAACGTCGCAGGCAACGTAAGACCTCCAGTTGATTCCTTTCTCGAAATCGGTGAAGCTCTCTTCAACCCACTGCAAATAAACAGACAAGCAAAAGAATGAGCTATTTCAAAATCCAGTTTTTAAAAACGCAAATTTTTTCCCCTGTTTATTTGTCTCTTCTCTTTCTCATCTATTAAATGCCATAATTCTACTAAAAAGCAATAATCGTTCCAAACACAAGTCTCTTTATTCAAGCGAACAGAAGCCACATTCAAATGAAGTCATTATTCGAATAACCGTCTTCGCGTTTCTGCCGCAAAATAATAACGTCTACCTTCTTCCCTCCGTTAACTAAATACTTAAGAAAAAGAGAGTTGTTATTAAAGTCAGGCCACCTCATTAAGACAAGACATATTACAAGGATTTTTTAAATTTATTTTTTATTTTTTTTAACGGTCTCCTGTTCATGCAAGCAGAACTTGCACACAACATTCATCATGAGGAGAAAGTTTTATGCTGAATTCCTGTTTAAAAATCAGTTCAGGTCTACCTGCAAGAATATTAATTTTAGTAATAAATAATTTTTCATCATTTAAAACATGTTTTCATTTGTAAAACTGGTTAAAAGAGCACTTTATAAATTATAGAAATTAATTTATTTTGAGTAATTTTTTTAAAATTTGTACGAAGGGTTAATTCTTTATGAGCCGGCTTATTCTAGGGACTAAGTCAAATAATCTCAAATAACCGGTGTTGAAACAATGGTTTTTGTATATCTAAAGTAATAAGTGTTTTAATTAAGAGATTAATTGCTCTGTTTTTCTAAAGAGGCATCTTCTTTGACATATTCAAAAGTCTTTCATGTGATGATGCGAGAAAAAATTTGTAAAGATCAAAAAGGATATCATACTCTTAAAAAACGTGTATGATACTTTTAAAAAGATATGTGGTTTCTACTCTTAAATGGATAGATTTCTAGTAAGTAAATTTTCTACTTTCAAGTAAGAAATTCGTTGTTCTGCTCGTTTGAGAAGGCAAACTTGTTATGTGGTATGAACAGTTAGCACCGTGACAAGATTGTTCAAACAGCATTTCAAATAATTGCAGAAATTAAGCTTCTAGCTAATTACTCAATAGAAAGGGAATTCTTTAAGGGAAATTGATGATGAAATTAATGTGTGTCAATAAATGTTGCAAATATATTTGATCAAGCATAACAAGCTTTAGAAATGTTAACGAATCCAGTGCATGATGATATTTACATTCTAAACTTTAGAAATTACAAGTATCACTCCATATTTGTTATATTTGTTTATAATTATTCAAGTTAAATATTTGACCCATGACTTAAAGTTACAAAATTTTAATTCATCTGCGGAAAAAGGTTCGCTGCTTTAGCAAAACAGATTGTGTAGGTTGAATAAAGCAATGTTTTCATTATTCTTGATTGCAGACAGAAATCTAATACATGTACAACGAAAAAGAGCTGGGAAAGCAGCATCAAAAGACATAAACAAAAGTTTGCATTTGTTGTGAAAAGTAGCAGAAGGACTCTGTATCGTTTTACAAAACGAGGACCAGATGCCAAGACATTGTGAGAGGAGTGAATAAACCGCTCTCGCCGCTCATGGTTGGTTGATTTTGCTTTTGTTTTTGTTTGTTTTGCTCTGTTTCTCTCTCTTTTTTCCCCTCCCCTTCAAACGATCTGTTTGGTTATTGAGTTGCATAAAAAGGAGGAGGGATTTTTGGGGAAGCGGGAGAGGAATTTTTTCCTCAGTTTTTACTAGTAGCTAAGCGAGTCATTTTCTCTGGCATCATCATGGATTGGGTTCAAGTGGGGATGTCTGGAAATCTCTCCTAAGCAGCTGAAAGCACTTACCAAGATAGGAGAAACCGAAGGGAGGAGACCATGAAATGTTTTAAAAATATAAAAAAAAAGAAAAGAAAAAAAATTAAAGAAGGGAATTTCAGTATGTTTTCTTACAGAGCCAAGAAGAAAGACGAAACTCTGTTAATGAGAGAAGCAACACCGTGGTTTGGGACATGATATCCAATGCTCATGTTTAAAAAAATATATAATAAAAGTTGTTTCGTTGCCAAAAAAAATATACAAAATGTTCGAGGCTAATTATATAGCAATTACAGTTTTCAGAGGGGGAAATTAAAAGATTAAATGTAACTTTAAAAAATTTAGTGTTTAGACAAATTATGGCATTCCTTTCGCCTCCTCTCTCTTACTCGTTCTCTTAAGCTGAGAGAAGAGAGCCTTTAAATGCTTAAGTGAATTGTCATTAATTTAATTAGGAATTAAGATCTGAAATTGGAAACACTGGTTATTTCATTAATAATTAAAATTTTAAAAGCGTCTGATGTTTGTTCAGATTAAAATTCAAAAGGTGTTAATTACAAGTGACTTAATATTCATAAGAATTTTGATTAACAAGCATTAATTTTATATTTCGAAAAAGTTAATTTTCAGAATTTATTAAATCATTTTCTTCACTTTAATATATAATTTTATTTATATTCTTTTTCTTATATATTTTAGCGCCAATTTAATATTATCTTTGATTTAATTACTTAAAAAAAATCTATAATGGAAACATTATCTTTTCAGAACCGTATGTTGGTTTGTTTAGGGATCCTTTTAGGTGTTTTTTTTTTGAAATATAACAAAAAATTGTCTAAATTGTTTTTTCAAAAATCAGCCGTAAAGAACAGGTATTGTAAGGAAAAATGTTAAAATTCGACTGCGCACTTGCCATTTGTATTTAAAGTATGGTATTTATAAAAACTTGAAACCTCTATACACGTCTATCCGGTTTTGTTTTCGGGGTTTCGGGCGTAAAAAAATTGGGAGATAGCTCAATGTAACTAATTACACTGGGCAACAATGAAGGTTGAAAATATCCAATACTGAATGAATTAATATGCTGAACACGAATATCACATTGAAAAAAGTTGATTCGCTCTCGTTGCAGAGATATTGACATATTGTCGTTGTATAGGTGCTATTGGGCAGGTTTAACTACAGTAAGTATGCTGGCAGATCTGTGCTAACCTGAAGATAGTGTCTCTGTTGATGGGTTTGCAGCAGGGATATATATAAAGTACATGTACTGCTGTTTTCTTTGTTTATGGGACAACAGAGCAATCGATTTGGACTACATCAAGAAAGACTGGCCTCCGAGAATATTTTTTAAGCCTGGAGAAATGAATGTACAGCGCCCACCATTGGCAAAACGACAGAAAATCATCATCCCTCCCTTACACATCAAACTCGGCCTTGTAAAAAAAATTGGTAAAAGCTATGGATAAGAATGGACCAGCATTCAAGTACACGTTACTAAGATACCGTAACCAATTCAGCTTTTCCTTAGTCATATTCGTATTCAGCACATTGAATTCATAAGAAATGACTATTTTCATCTCGGAAGCATGAACTTTTTGAAATTTTGTTGCCTATTGTTATGAGTAAATGTATCTTTTGACAATTTCTGAATTAAAAACAAATTAACGGTTTAAAAGTCTGTATCAAATTTAGAAAGCTTTAGAAACAATAGCAACTACCAGAAGGGAATTTCGTTTGGAATGTTTGTTGACAGGTTTTTCAGTTTTCCAAAGTGAGCATAAAAAGTTACTAAGATATAGTATAAGCCGTCCTTTTTATTAGTTATTCACTGTTATTATGAGGCATAGAACACATTCTATGTATTTATTTGTTATGAGTTAATAATAAATCACACATCTTTATTTTCCCTGTTTTTAAAATGGGCGTTAACACTATAATTATAATAATTATAAGTATTATTTTAATTATAATTAAATAAGTAAAATTCGGTTCTAGAAAATGGTACTTAAAGATATTTCTTTGCGGAAGCAACGTTATCTTATCTTTGAATTTGTAATGCCTCCATAAATCCCAAGTTAATAATAAATTCAAGCACTAAACTATTGAAGATTATTATCTCTATCGAATTTTTGAGACCATTAATCAATAAGAGCCGCGACAGTAAGCTTATATTCAATTTCAATGGGCAAGCGAGACGAGCATCTCTTCGATGGACTCTTGGAAGAAAAATTCATGAAGTAAATAATGAGTAAATTTTGTGAACAAATGATGATCGACGGATTCTTACTTCCTAAAGACAAGAATCAATAAGGAAATTGAATTTGACGGAAAAGCACTAAGGAACTCCTAATGATCAGACGCTAATTTCTCTCCCTCTTTTCTGTGCCTTCTGTTGTATTGCCATTCGGTCCACTTCCCCGTTTTACGAACGAAACGTCGAGATGGACGACAAAAGTGTTTGGATAGGAGTCGAAAACAGATTGGACACTATTGGGATTAGGCGAGTGGCTGGCCGAGTTCATTTCAGCCCCCAAACGTGACCGTCTTTGGATGCGTGCCAGTCGTTATTAGGAAGTTAAACTTTGCCAGGTAATTCCCAATCTGACCATTAAAAGAGTAAATCGGTGGACCGAGTGGCACCGAGCAGACACATACACACACTCACGGTCGCAAAGTACGACCCATCCACTTCACCACCACTCGTTTCCCACCGCTACACAGAATAGGGACCTGGCTTGGAGTAGATTTTATTTTAAAATCTGACTGTAGAAGCTTGATTCTTCGTGGATATTTACTAGGTTAGGTTGGCCTGTCGCTTTAACAATTAGTTTATGAAGAAATTTTGCAGTATTTGGGTATTCATGAATATAATATCTGTTAAAAATTTGTGAAATTTAACTTTTTTAAGAAAATGCCTGTTTTATCTGAGGGCATCAAATGATAAAAGGAGATGACTAAGAGAAATCTTGACAACCTTAGGATTC
The DNA here is from genome assembly GCA_023313115.1 of Rhysida immarginata. NCBI lineage: Eukaryota > Metazoa > Arthropoda > Chilopoda > Scolopendromorpha > Scolopendridae > Rhysida > Rhysida immarginata. The sequence continues at coordinate 4,695,474 of JAHWFO010034948.1, read as the reverse complement.
GAGAAGTGTCTTGCACAGTGCAGTTCTTTGGCGTCGTTTATCCGTCTTCTGTAGCCAAAAGGACATTCAACTTCATAGGTAAAGGCGATGGGCGCCAATTTTCTCTCGTCCCCGGTCTCCAATTCAACTTTTTGAATTGCAATTTCTAAATGTAGTGTATATCAGCACTCTTAAGTATGTGCGAGCTCTCGAGCGAACATCGACTGGCGCCACAAGAGAAATATGAACCCACCAATGCGCACCTCACCACTCTTCGCCCCCCACCCGGGTTGCGGGGGTGGGGGGTTGGGCCCCGGGATCAAAAAATTAGATTTTTTAAAAATAAAATTAAGATTTGCCATCGATAGACGTTTGGTCGGCAATTTACCGACTAGGTTAGATTTCGTGTTTTAATTTGTTTTCCTCCTCGCCGTTTCTTTTCCACTATTTGTGACTCTGTGTGTTTGTGTGTGTGTGCATCTATAAGGGAGGACTCGAGGAAGAAGCATCATTTCGCCTCGTCCATTACCGACCAATAACGATGCGCGGGAGTTTGGATTTATCGTCGCCGTTTTCACTCGGGGCATCAGCATTTCTCCTAATCTCCATTCCGCCAGAAAAATGAACTGGAAAGTTTGAAGGAGGAATCCCACGTGCTTGCCGTGTAGCATTTGCCAGCAGCGAATGACAATTCTCCCATTAGTTGGCATTAGTCGTCAGGCAAGCGGGGAGATAATAAAAAAAGAGAAAAAAAGAAGGAAAGCAAAGGAAAGAGAAAGAAAGAAAAGAAGAAAAAAAGGCGGCCATAGAGAGAGAGAGAAGAGGGAGGTGTAGTAGTAGTGGTAGTAGTAGTAGTACGGGTTGGAAGTTGGGGGTTGGTGAGGAGGGGGTGTCGAGGGCGGTGCAAGCCGTTGCGCTTCCTCGTTTCGCAGCTTCGACAATATCTCCCAATTAAAGGGAAATGGAAACCCCATTTCCTTTCACCGTTACGAGCATCCGAGGCATAGCAGCCACCGAAGGTAATCCTGACGCCCGAGGTTCACAAAGAGAGAGAAAAGGAATGTAATAATACGCTACAGAGAAACTGATAAACGAAAATAATAGAAAAAGAAAATGATGTAAAAAAAGGAGAAAAATGAAAAGAAAATATAAAAAAAAACTTTAATGGAAGAACGCTCGATTTACTTTGAAAAACCTTAATTGAATCGAATCTAGCGATTCTTAAATTAATGATTTCCTAAAAAAAGAGGGGGAATAAAATGCATAAAAAGACAATGTAGGAAATAAAATGCATAAATAAGTAAAACAGTGATGAAAAACACAACTCTGTCTAAACGAGGCACGAAAACAGAATTTTGTTTTTCATTCCACAAGGAGCTATTTTGCCGTGTTCTAACATGGTTCTTCTTCTTCTTCACCCTGTCTAATATAATTTTTTTTTCTATTTACGGTAGATTTAAGAATCTAAGTTTATAATTATGAATTTAATAAGTGCTTTTCCGCCTAAATTATTTCCAACATTCCCGCCCATCTGGAATCAAATTATTCCGAGATTCTAAATTAGTACGGGAACAGATTCAAACAAATCACGGGAAAACGGGCTTTTTACTTAGGATTTATTAAAGTTTTCATTACTCAGTGAGATGTGAAAAATAAATACCACAGTTGTATTTAGAAGTACCGAGATTTTAATTAGTAAATACATATTAAATGAATGCCTACGCACGATTACGAAATAACGCCTTTTATTTGTTGGAACAGATTTCACGAGCGATAAAATTTGAGAGGGTAATATAATCGCAGAAGATTATATCAATGAGTTTTCAAGTTCATCCTAATTTGCAGACTGAAATTACATCTCACACGCTTTATGGCTGGATCAAATTAACGCAAAATTCGCATTCGTATAGTAATAAGCTAGAAAAGTCTGCTCGTGGGCGAACCATCGTCAACTCTCCGCTTGCGAATTTTTTTGAAAAATTTCTCAGCGAAAAAGCTTTTCTTCGTCCTTTGCTTATCTTTTCTTGAGCGTTAATGAGATCTTTTTTTAACTCGAGTTTTCCTTTTAATAAGAAAAAGGAGCGCTGGTGTGGGGATGGAAATACGAAATTGAAATGTTGCAAATGAAAAGGAGTTCGTTATTCGAGAGTTGTTCACACCATGTGCTGTTAAATCAAAAGCAGATGTCTTCTCTATCATAGGAGGATGCGCTTCTTCCCAAGAAAAAGGGAAAAAAAGTGAACGATGGTGTGTCATTATTATCCACTGTTAGTAATGATGACCCAGTGGAGATGAATCCAAGACCCCCTCGAGAAGCACATGCGTCCACTTTATTCATCCTTCGGGAATTCCGAAGGCGGAGGAGTCTGAGCTTGGATGTCACAATTGGGAAAAATTTACAAAGGGAATAAGAACCTATAATCTTCTACCATTTTATTTCTCGTATTATACAAGCTATAATAGGTTTCTTTTAGTTAGGAAATAAAAACTATTTAGTTAGATATAAAAAAGAAGAATTAAATGGAAAATATTCATCATTCCAATTGCAAAAGCAAAAGAGGCCGTATTTCTCAAGTCCTTATATCTTTAGTTAATTCATTATCTTTTTTCAGTATTATATTCGTAAGCATTTCGTTTTCAAAAAAATATAGGTTTAAAAGCAAATGCATAAATTTATAAATCACAAATATTTCTTCCCATTTGAAATATACTTTCTTCTTTAAATAAGAAACGAGAGGTTGTTTGTTTAAAATGACTCTTAAATTTTTTTTAGCAACAATAGGGAATAGGATAAGAGAAAAACAAAATAGAACAATATTGTACGGGAAATTGTATTTATTAGACGAGTCGACTTCAGAAGAATAGAGAAGCAAGGAATGTATACATAAGAGAGTAAATTTTTTGTTCAGAAAACCCTCTGGCATTATAATAGGCCTAATTTTTGCTTCGTTAATAAAAATGCACATTAAATATTATAAACTGTATTTCAATAGAAATAAACTACAATACAAAGGCTTAATGGTAGTATTTACGGAAAGATTTCATCTGAGATTTTAGTCCTTTATGCAAATGAGTTTTCTCTTTCAACGCAGTCACCTGAATGCATTTGTATTTCACCCGACGAAAGCTGCACTTGTTTGATGATACGGTCTTGTTATTTTCTTCATTATTTATTATGACAACATTTTTATTATCATAAGACTAATAATAAGAAATTTTGTTCATATAAACTGTCGCCTTCAATGCATAATAGACAGTCCTTTTATTGTAAGAAGTCATATTCTAGTCAGCCAATTTCGTGCCATTGATAGTAATGTAGACCTTCGAGACTCTTGATGATTGTAAATAGCCTGATGGTTTTCAAAACAGTTGCCCTTTGTTTTCTTGGAAAATTTTCGATTAAGATTGCAAATGTTGTGTGTTCACCCGATAATATTGATTGAATGCTTTCTTCTATTCTCGTTTCTCCAGTGGTATTTTATCGTCAGTGTGAATATCTCCCCTTCAATCATCGTAAGTTATCTTTTTCTAGATATTCTTAGTTCAGTTATAAGAATAAGATTTTATCTATAGTAAGAATTAAATTTTAATAATTTTTTTTCAAATTTACAATGTAGCTTCTACTGTATGTAAAAAATGAAGAGGTTTCTTTGAGTAGTTTATTTTATGCTGGATGTAGAATAGTATTGTAGTGTCATCAACTGTTTACTTAGTTCCCATAAATTGCTTGAAATGTAGGGATAACCTTTTTTATATTGTGAGGATGTTAGATCAAACTGTCTAAACTATAACGATCAGTTTGATCGGGTAATTTTATTTTTGATTTCTTTCTGCTTATTAATTGTGGTTATGCAAATTGATTCATTTATGTTGACAGTCATAATTTCTTAGGTTATATTGGATAATACAAATCTGGCTTTTACTATCTGTTTTGATCTTACTATTAGTTACAGTGTTGTAAATGGAGGTACTGTAGTTGGTAATGCGAAAAATAGTAATTCTCTGAATAACTTCTCCATCCTATCGAGGAGTCATGCAGGGAATTACTATTGCCCCCTATCGTAGCTTGTTTGATAGATTATATCGTAGATTCAACTAGCAGGTTTAAATAATGGTTGCGGGAGATGCTACCCCTTTTCAGAAAGTAAGAATTCTATCCTTTCTTGCGTGCTACCATGAGCTTCTAAGCTCCGGGTGGACCATAATGGGTGTTAGAAACTTTCCTACTTTGGTTTAATATGAAGTTATAGATATTTGATATCATACTTACAAGGGAATCCCTCGAACAAGTATGTCACAGATTTCCACCAAATTGGAATATGTTACTCATCTGAAGCTACTATAGATGCTTGCAAAATAAGAGTGCGAAATTGTTTCTCTTTCAAAATAAACCGCGAAAACGAAAAAATTTCAGCATACATAGCCATACAAAGACTCCATTGTTAATGCGGTTCGGCTATGTGGGGTTCCCTTATTATTCAATAACAGACTGCCTGAACTTCAGTACAAGAGATTTTCAAAGGCCTTCCATTCTGTTGCGATGAGAATGTGCAGGAACTGTTTTCCTGCACATAAAAAGTAATTGTATGGATTAAGATCCGGACTATAAGGGGCTATTCCAAACCATGCTCAGTGAATGCGTTAGTGAATCCGATCTCGAAACCTAGCTTGAAGGGAATCAAAAATTTCCGCAGTGCGGTGTAATCGTGCTTCATTTTTCATAAACCAGTAGATTTGGAGCATTCTCCAATAAGCTCTGCAATTCTCTCAACATAAATTGAGCCCGGATAAAATTGGACCAAATGTTTTATTGACTAGGTGTCTCACCACAGCAGAAACATTTACAACTTCAGAAAAAATCCGCAGAGAGGAAAAGTTTGACACCTTTTATACACCACCCGATATTTGACTTGGAGTCGGTATGCAATTTTGTATCAAATTTACTTAATAAATTGCTTGGATCTAATTTTATAATAGATCTGTTTGGTATTTCTTTTGGTTTAGGGATTGTGTGAAAACTGGAAATACAAAAGCACTCTGTATAGAAGATTTGGGGGAACTGTTAGACTTATGAGTGAAATAATTCCTTTAAGGGTTTTTGCTTTTTTAAAAAGTGAATTGCCATTTTTAACATGTGAAAATATTCTGGTACAATTTAAAATGTTGTGAATATTTTTCGGTACCTGAACATTGGCGTAGAAGATCGGGATAGTGGCTTGTTTTACTATCTTTGTTATGCATCAGTAGTTTTCCTATGAGTAAATATGTAAGTAGTGATTAACTGTCAGATAGCTACCAATAGGATGCGGGCGGAATTAAATGAAGCATCCGCACCGTGTTAGAAAAGCAAATTTTAATGTTAATTCGAATAGGTAATTGTGTACGTATTCCTGCGATTTGTTCACGGGGATTGACGGTGGTGGTGGAGAACGAGCTCGAGTGTCGTTTGGGCGTCGTCGATAGGAAGCCGCCATTGGAAAAGCGTCTTCTGGAATGAAATGTTTAAACATATTTCGATCAAGGTTTTGACATTGGAATCCGAGATTTCCTGAAAGGCATAACACGGCATTCATTTGCGAAAAGCGACAATTTCCTAAACAGTTGCCTTTCATTTCGCTCGAGATGAGCGTCCAATCGATATTGTGATCAGGCGTCGCCACGGCAACGGGTCTCTCTCCGGCGCTCTCGTTAAGCCTATCATCTTGCCTTCTCCACCGCCACCCCCCCTCAACCGTCCCCCTGTTCTTTGCTGCTGAATAAGGATCAGAAAATGAAGTACTTGTGTCCACTCGAAGCCGCAAGGCGGGAGTTCTTATTTTTAGTCCGGATCAACAGCCAATTGTACGAGAAAAGGTTGAGGGTGGGGGGGGGGGGAGGGAGATGGTTGTGGAGAAGAGGAAAGAGGCGTTCTTTTCTGAGCCCGGTTCATTTGTCGGCAGCAAGAGCATCGCGATGCCGAGATTAAGAGCGGATCTGCGCTCGGCCACAACGAAGAAATGGCGACCGGCACTGAGCATCGAACAAGGCGCAACTGTAACTAAGAAGCTTAGCTCGTTTGTAAAAACACAGGGTCCCTCAAAAAGTTGGCTTCCTCGATTAATAAGATAAGGAGGAGGAAGATGTGGAAGGAAAAGTTTCAATGCCTTCTTTCTCCCGCTCACGCCATAGATAAATAAACAATAGACAATTTGAGCATTAATAATGAAGACTTTAAAATGGAAAATTAAAAAAAAATAATAATTAAATATCTAAAACATTACTTTAAATATCGCCTCGTGCTAATTAAATAGGAAGTAAGTTGTACACTTAATCAATTGCAAACCGCAACAAGGATGCGTTTTGAAAGTGCGTAGCTGCATTTTGATTTGCGGTTGACCATTAGATGAGGTGCATGAATCAATCGTTATGTACAGAAAATTCGATTTACTGAGGGTCCTTTATGGATTACTTTCGATGCGATAAATTTATAAATAAAGTTATCTGTGTAACTACAAATGAAGAGATGACGCCGCATCCACTTTCTTATTACGATGGTTTGACGTCTTTGCTTTAAAGCAAACCGAAGAAACAAAAGAAAGACAAAAGCTGTGTCTATTCAATACTGAAGTTGACAGAAGAGTTGAAAGGTGGTTGACTTACCCCTTGCGTAAGAGACTGAGGCCCATAAGGGTATCGCGTCCACTCCAAGGCTGCTTCCTGCGTTGTATCCAGCAGAACGACTACAAAAGAAGAAAATAATCCAATAAATAACTCAGTAAGGAGTAGGGAATTAATTCAAGATGGGGATGCTGCAATAATAAAAAAATTTTTTTAACTTATTTTTTTTTATTTTGAGAATCTTAAAGTACAAAAAAAAATAATAAAAATATCAGACCCCGTTCGGCAAAGGTAATTTCCCAAGATATTTAAGTACCAAAAAGCGGCTCACATCGCTTACATAAATTGGTTGCTTTCTCTCTCTTTCTATTTTATTCAATTCGCAAATGCTTTGCATTACTTAAATTAAATCAATAATTTAAAAAAAATTTCGCTATCGATTGTGCTGGGCTAAAATAATTTACTCTCCTATAAAATGACAGCATATTCTTTAGAATAATTGGGTTTTAAATTTTTCTGTTTAAAATGAATTTTAATATAGAGTTTAGAAGAAGATGCATTGAGAAGCGTTATGTTTCGAATAAACTCAGTCGAAACATTTTGCTGGGGTTGTTGATGGGCGATAGTACATTTTAAAACACGGTATGTACTTTATCAACTTCATGAAAAGCGTAGTAGCAAAAGAGGTGAATTAAAAGGTTTCTTAGGATTCTACTGAAACTCCCAATACCATCTCAAGTATCGCCCTACTTTGGATGCTGTAAAATATTAACTGTTTTTTCAAATATAATCCAACAATTACTAACGTTTACATTTAAAATTATTAATGGACATTTAATCGTATCTAATCCCTCAACAATACATCAGCAATATTTTCACACTTACTCCACCCGATTTGCTACCTCAATAAGACTCCCATTAGTCCGTCAAAATTATCAAAACAACTGTGTTTCTGTTACTGGTCTAAATTGGTGGACCCGGTGCCTGAACATCTGCAGCAAGCTCCAACCCCTGCTTCTTTAAAAAAAAATTTAAAGCCCTTTCTTAATACATTCAGCCACTCATCTTCCCTCTAATCCAAACCTTAAATAACTTTATTTATTTATTTTTTTGCCAATTTATTACAAATAATTTCCATGAAGTTTGATTGCAAAAGAACTGCATGAAAATAATAGGAGGGTAATATGGAGTTTTGAAAAGTAAAAATTGTTCTAGTGTTTATGCAGGGTGTTTACGAACTTTGTGTACAAAGTTTGACGGGTGGTAGAGGACCTTATTTTGAATATATTTTGCCAAAAAATGTCAAACATCATACATACAATATGAGACTTCCTCAAAATATTCTCTCTCTCAGTAGAAAACTTGATACTGATGGTTACAACGTTTTTAGTAACCAAATACTACATGGATGTTTGTGAAATTACAAAAGGTGTTCAAACTGTTCAGCAATGCTTGCCTTACAGCGTCTTGTCATTGCATTTCTAACAAAGCCAGAAATCCCATATCTCTTACATGGTCACTGGCAACCATAATTCGCGCTTCCGAATCCACAACAGCAGAAGAGTATCTGTACACCAAATTCTTCAGATATCCCCAGAAGAAGAAATCTAAAATCCCCGATCTAAAGGCTGTGTCACATGTATAGGTTTACAAATTTTGTTTCTGCCTCAAGGATTCTTTTGCGATTTCATTCATTCATTTCATCCCCAGTATATTGGCAAAAATATATTCCAAATAAGGTCCTCTACCAACATTAAAAGTTTGCACACAGAGTTCGTAAACACCATGTATACGCAATTAAACGATGACGATTTTTAAGCTTAATATTGTACTGTCCTTCTTAATAAAGTTTATGGAGGGCTTGCAATACATGATGGAAGAAATAAGACAATTTCCGGATTGGTTTCGCCGTTTATTAGGGCTTTATACACATTTCATTGTCTCTCATTTGTACCCATGATAAAGCTCGGAATAAATGGCGAAACCAGTCGGAAATTGTCCTATTCTTATTTCTTTCATTATATACTGTAAAGCCTGTATACACTTCATTTTAAGTTTATGCTGAAAAAATTGATTATGTATTTATTTTAATATGAAATGTTTTGTAATTTACAATTTTTTCTTGAAAAAGGCAATGGCAATGTTTTCAGGTGTTCTAGCAAAATTTCTTAAACTAATTGAAAATTTCAAAAGAATTCGAATGCTTTGAGATACAAGCCGCGTTGGAAGCGGACAGTTGGAAATACCGTTCATTTTGCCAAAATAAAAATCAAGTGCATTGAGGCGAAGTAAAAGCGAAGTTTTGGCGATTGATGGGGGCAAAAAGGAGGTCGAGTGTGATTGGGAGAGAGGGGTTTGCCGTTAAATCAGGGGTCGGGAAATCAAGCAAATACGGCGGGGAATCAGTGTCGAGGAGTGGGAGAGCATCGTCGCGTGTTCCCTGTCTATACTTCGGAGGTTGGGTCGATTCCCTTCGGCGGTGGCGGCAACAGAATCAACATGAATCCCTCTCCTCCCCTCCCCCCTTCAACCATTTACCCCTACGAGAAGGCGACGAGAAGAGCGCCACCTGTCACAACACATAATCGGAGATGTTTAAGAAAATAAACAATGTCACTTTTAAAAAGGACCCGGATATCAGATGGTGTGTTTGGGTTGTAAGATTATCCCGTGTCGGGGGTTCGTGAGCAGCACGGGCTGGTGAGGCTTCGGCGATGAGTTACAACAGCCGAGGAAAGCATCGACAATGACGGAACAGCCACGTTGAGCGATAGCCCTCCAACTCAACCCACAGTGCATTCCGCGTAAATTAATTCTGTCATCGGCCTGGGCTTGGTGGTGAGGAGGGAATGGGGGAAGATGATTATTGTTATTATTATAATCTCTGCTTGAGGTTCAATGTTTTCTTTGGCGATAAGGGTTGTCAGATCGAAGTATGAGGAGAATATTATCTTCGTGTAGTCGATGGATGAATATAAACACACGCACCCCTATGTTTGAAAAGTGGCTGGGGAACGGGGATTGAGAAGTTAACCCCAATGTATTTATTTTTACATTATAATTTTAAATGACTAAGAAATTACATTCATTGAGCGTAGGGAATGGGGTATCGTTTTCATATTACTGTTAGATTTTTTTTTTTTTTAATTTTGGTTGAAACTGTATTTAGTAGTGACAAAGCGTGAGAACTCGGGTGTATTTCTACTAGCCTCTGGAGTAAGTCAGGTTGCTGGTTCGAATCCCGCCGTGTTTGTCCTTACTAAAACCTTCAAAGTAGCATCTGTTAACGTCAAAAACAGCAAGCATGCATACTTTATTCATTACTCAGTCTAAGTTTTCAGTTTTCCACAAGAATTCCTAATTCTGGTCCAAATAGTAATTAGGACTTTCGTTTTATTAGGACTAAATGTATAAATAGAGGAAGGTTTTTTATTTTAATAAATAGATGTCCAATCTTCCAAATTAGTTCCAACAAAATAAAATAAAGTTGTATCAAAATTTATTTCCTTAAATTAGAACCTAATAGCATTCAACATAGTCACTGTTTACTGCTACACGTTTTTCCAAACGCGCTATCTACTTCACTCCGTCCATGGAGAAAGTTTGCTTTTGATCTATTTGAGCAGAGCAACTTCAACTTCGGCATCGGATGAAAAATGTTGACTTTTCAAAATCTCGTTCAATTCTGGGAACAACCAGAAGTTGGACGCGGTCATATCTGGAGAGTGTGGAATATGTGTGGATTTCAGGTTTTGTCTTACCTTATTACAGCTTTTGGCGCATCGAACCTATTAGCAGACATTTTTACATTCATACAAGCATCGCCATAAATTCCATTCATATAAATCTGTGTATTTCGATTAGCAAGCTACTTAATGTGTCAAACTGTATTAGTGAAGGATGTCAAACTATCAGCTGAAATTAAGTTCATGTGCACTATATAGTATCGACTGCGCTAACGTTTTTCTACCTTAACGCCGCGAATTAAGAGAACCTATTTATCAGCTAACTCTCGTATAATGCAGTTTTAATTTTGTAAAAAAACAATTTTGTCGAAATTCTTTTCTCCCTCCAATGGCCATCGAAATTTTCATGTAAAATGGTACTAAGGGAGCTCCTATGCTGGAGGGAAAACACTATTAAATGCGTGCTTAAAAAGGAGCAGTAACTGGAGATAATGGAGAGTTAGCAGACTATTGAGAAAGAGTGGAAGGGTCATGTTTTAACTGTATATAACAGAAAGACTTACGAAACTGTCTATATTTCGAACTAAACGTATATTTTAAATCGGAAATCTGATATGTTATATATACAGAGTTAGGTTAGGTCTCATGGAACTACAGAACGCTTGAGCTTTCTCACGCCACCTACATCGTTTCGGTTCCTACCAGACCAGCAGTTTAAAAACTTTTTGAGATGGAGATCAAAATACAAAATGATGCGTCTATCTGACATAGTTTTTTTCATTATTAATTTTCATTATCAAATAAAGACTTTATGTTCACCCTATGTAACTGAAACCACAAAAACGTAATGTCTTTGAAATTTATTGGCATAAACTATATGGTTCCACGTAAACGTTTCTCGTTACATTACCAAATTACATATAATAGAACTACAATAATACTAAATCGTAATTACAAGAAAAAGATGATCGTCCAATGACTATTTTGATCTTATGTGTACGTTTCAAAGATGCGAATCATCATTCCTGCCTTCAATTCATCTTTCTTCTGAGGTTACTCTTCCTTGAACGGCGGGCTGCTCTTGGAACCTCTAAGAATGGAAGGTCGTTGAAGAAACGTCTCTCGTTTCGTAACACGACGACTTAGTGTGAAAATATGCTTTTGGTGACACTGGCAATATTTGAACACTGCTTTCTTGTGTGTTTGAAGTTGACGAGACTGGCACCTTCTCGATTCCATCGGCGGCGGCACCGGGACTCAGAATCTTTGTCTTTCTGTGATTCAGCAAAAATGCATTTTGCCTCGGTGCTTTTAATTCCTTACAGACGTCGCCGCCGCCGCCGTCGTCACTGCGCTGGGCGATCAATATTAGCTTTTAAAATTGCGCCTCTTTCAAGCGGAGCCTTTGGACGAAGAATATATCTACTTAGAATTTAAGCAGGGAAGAAATTCTTTGAATTGTTTATAGGCTCTGGTTTTCTGTTTGCGTTTTAATAGCAAATATTTTTCATACCGAACATTAGCATGTAATATAAAGAGTTTGTTGCATGATTCGGGATAGAGATTGTTCTGAATAGGTATGCCTCGTTCGGAGTTACCTATATATCAAAGGGTGCATTAAAGCAAGAATTTTTTTAAAATAATGTTTGTGGGAACACCAAGATATTAAAAAGCAATTTGGGGTCGTTTCCCCGAGGAAAGACGGAGATGGCAGAAGTCGCACCCGAAGTGTGTTAATTATGGAACTTCTCTAGTATCTGAAGGGCGTAATAATTATTTATGCGTTGATTCACAGCCTCTCCTAGATAAAAGAAAATGCATTTTGCCTTCTCCCCTCTTCAAACGCCATGATTCATCTCTCAGGCGCTTCAGATAAAACTCTTTTCTCTCTCACTCTCCTGGGAGTGTTTCCATCGCAAGGGTTTCCTTGGGCTTTTGAGGATTCACTTTCTTCCTAATGATCCCCGCGGTCACGCTCAGGGAGAGCGAGAGAATGCCTGTATATACAACGTTATACTTTTAATAGGTTTAATTTCGCATCTGGTCTTTAGATAGACTCCGAAGAGAAGAGATTAGGAAATAAGAGAGAGAGTGGGCTCTCGAAACGCCCATTAATGAAATGGGATGAGCGAAAAGAGTATTTTCTCTTTGCCTTTACGTCATTCCATTAATAAAAAAAAGTAGTGCTGTTTTGGAATTCATTGATTAAAAAACACGTTCAGTTCCAAATGAACAGTTGCATTTATTTGTTCATGATAACAGGATTCCTCTTCCTGATGATAAAATCGACCATGAATGTGTAAATTAATCCAAATACGTTTATATCACGTGTAATTATTTGTTTGTTTTCTTAGACTATTATTTCAGTGGAAATTTCAATCGTTTAAAATTGAGTGCACTGAGGTCGACGAACCGACCAATAGAAGAGCACGAAACCAATGATAATTTCGTCGCTCTATTAGCTTGTCACAGGCGAACTGTCGCATTTTACCAGTGGAAATTCCTAATAACGAATGAGTTGATGGCTGCATTCTTAAGATTAAAACCATTCGCTTGCAATGAAATTAATTAGAGGCGACGTTAATTCGTTCATTAGATACAAATTTAATTGCGATACAAAATTATAAACGAAGACAATTAAATAATTTATTGGGCATGAAGAGTTACGAACCCAATTAGACCCCCCGGCGAATGCCTAATGCCTAAAATAAGTCACGGGATGAAATTAAACGAACAAAATCAACGCTCACGTCTCCAAATGAAATGTCACCATACATCTCGGGGTCTCGCTTAGATTTCCACGCGACTCCCATCTCCCAATAATCATTAAAAGTTTATTTATGAAAACAGGAAGAACATCCAATCCAATTCAATTCTGCTATTTGGTCGTCTTTGTCAACACGCTGTAAAGGAAAATTAGGTAAAACAAAACTGGCACGATGCGGCCTAATAAAGATATTTTTAATTTTTTTTCTCAGCAGTACTTAACGTGGGGGTGAGGGGTTCCTTGTTAAATATGAAGTTTCATTAAATCTAGCAGAGTTGATCAGGCGTGTGATGATGATCAACGAAGAAAAACAGCGTTTAAGCTGAAATTCACGAGCAAGGCAGGACTTTTAAATAATTTATCATTTTTCCATTTGGTGTTTGCTTGTTTGTAGCAACCTTCCATTTCTAGCTTTGATCTCGTTATTAGGCATTCGACATCATTAAAGATTTCATGTTCCTAATGTTCTTATAGCGTTTATACCGGATGCGTACTATATGGTCTTAAAAAAGACCATTCGAATTTTCCTTATCTTGAAATATTATTTATATGTTAATATTTGAGCACTTTTCTTTTGCTGTATTCCCTTTTTATCTACATAGAAGATATTAATAAATTAAATTCTTGATGTACGTCTCGTCACCAGATTTTTCAGCGGAATTATAAAGAAATAATGAAACAAAATTTATACCTCACCTTTTTTATAAAGTAATTTGTTCACTGAAAGATGTCTACATGGTGGATGAAATGCATGCATCCAGAAAACATTAACAAGACTATCTATAGTTTGCTACAAGTAATTGATTATAACATTTTAAGCCGTAAAATTTCTTAAGAACCTTGCAAATTTTATGCTGCGACTTGAAATTTTTTCATATTTTCTAGGAAAACTTCAAAGGTACAAAATACGAATTCCATTTTTCCAAGCTTTAAGTCTGTTTTAAAAGAGAAGTCCCTCATTGTATTGAACATAATCATAATAGCGCTAGCAAAACTGAGATTGTGACGAATTTTCTAGTATTAAATTTTATCTATAACCCTAAAATTATAAAACAAACAAGGCTAATATCCAATATAACCTAATAAGATATGGTATGAACAATAGAATGCAAACAACCTGAGAGGGTATATTTAGAATCAGAAAAAATTACAATAACTGCTATTGTTGTATCTGGCATTCTTATTTATAGGTCCACCAGAGACGTTTCGCTTTCAGTGTATGTTTTAAGAATTCGTGCAATTAACTTTAATCTTTATTTATTTTAGACCACGATAAAAACACATAAGAGCACAACCCCCTATTCTTAAGTTATGTCTTTGAATGAATTTGTCTTATTCTTGTGATTTTTGTGTGCTTAATTCGAATCTGCTTTTAGATTTTTTTCTCTCGCATCACGGTTTCTAGTTATTATGCACATAGAGACTGCAATGTTAAAGTAATGGGTGCTATGTTAAAGTTTCCATATTTTTGAGCCACAAGGAAAATTTATCAGGCCCCAAACTCTGAATAATTTAAAATGTGTCATTGAAAAACAAGAAATCTGTGGATGATAGGTAAAAACTGAAGTCAGATACGGATTCAGCACCTAAAACCATAAGAATCAGCTCTACATTAAAAAAATTTTTAAAAAGTTATTTTTTTTGTTGGTCTGGGTAATTCATATCCAAGGAAACAAAAACTGAAATTACCAAAGAAAATATAATGCTAACACAGGTAAATATATATAATAGGTAAAAAAAAAAAATAATCAGGTTGAGTTCAATAGTATTTAGTTGGTTTCGCAATTAGTGACATTGTTAGGAATTTTTCTGTTTTAGATATATCTGGGCCTACGTAAAATATTTAGTAAAGCCTAGAAATCAAGTCACTTAGATTTGTCCAAAACTTTTCTTTTAAACGTTTTTTAGCTCTACATTTTTCTATGTATATGTGCTATAGTGAAAAACGTGGTTTGTTAGGTGCTGTTTCCTGTTCTGATTGGTAGAGCGCTTGTCTCCAAAATGGCGATACCATCTTTCAAGGATGAGTTTCAAGACTACATTGTTCCTGTTTTAAAATGGTAAATTACTGCATTACAAATTAAAGATTCTCCTCAAACAGAATCCAGCAAACTTGATAAATTTAAGCAAATAAAAAGTTAACTCTTTAATCGAGATATCGGCTTCAATAGTTAATTCCGCTTTTACTGTACATTCAGCAAAAAGGTTTAAATATTTAAAGTGTAACTGCAAATTATTACCTCTTTCGTAAATTAAAAAAAAAGCTAAATAATTTAAACGATATCATTGCTGCTATGATATAGAGAGCGAGGAGGAGATCGATGGAAAGAGAGGGAGAGTGAAAGTCCACCAGTCGAGGGTATCGTTTGTCCGCGAAGAGCCCTCGATAGATTAGATAGGAACCCCTGGCGAGGGTTTATTTATTTCATCTCGACGGGTCTCCATTCATAGCTATCATCCATCGCTCATCGTTGGTTGAAGAACGCCCACACCGTGATTCCGATGGACCCGGTTCCTCCTTCCCGTCCTCCCCCGCCGCCTTTCGTCCTTCCTTCTCGCCGTTAAGACTTTCTTCTTCTTCTCAGCCACAACGAGAGGCGAAGAGTTCATGAAGGGAAAATAATAGAGATTCTTGGCTGCCTTCGAACAAAGGGCGATGAGAACACCAAAGTGAATATGGGAAGACAAAGGGGAAAAGAGAAAAAAGAAAAGGGAGAAAGAAAGGGAAGAAGACAGGAGATGTAGAAGTTTGGTTCATTACATAAAGGAATCTTCGACCAAAAAGACGTTTTGTGTCAGGGGCAAGACGAGCGAGAGAGAAGAATTTCCCCTTAGTCAGTGCTGCTGAGAAATGAAGTTTAAATTAATGAAGAGAAAATAGAGATGTTTAGAGATGGATTTCTGGTTGCACAATGCGCAATTTCTTTTAGAAATCTTGTACTTCCCCCCAGGACATCTTGAAAGTCCGCCGTCGTAAAGGAACGTTGGTTCAATCCTAGAAAGCCCAGAATCGATTGAAATAGGGAAAAATCGATGACCTACTTGCAAGTGATTTCCGTAATCGTCACTCCTTTAAATTACTTTCGAATAAAAATTGAAATGATAGTAGCCAATTCTTCCGTTGAAGAGCAAAGACGTTACTTTAGTTTCAGCATCAAAATTATACACAGGGCATTTAAGCGACCTTTCGTAAATGTTAAACACTAAAATATAGCGTCCCATTAACGTAAACACAAGGACTTTTGCATTTTTGAAAATGCGCTTATAATTTTTAATATCTATTATTTTAAATCGAATTTGCTGTGTTTGATTAGAGAAAGATGTCCAGAAAAGTTTATTAATTACTCTTTTTGAAAGAAATCGAAGCATCAAGAAGGAGGCACCGATTTGTAATGAAATAATTATGCGTATTGTATGTATGGATAATAAAATAACTACAAAGTGAACATCATAGATTAATTTAATGGCTAACAGCTGCGAAGTAAAGGTTATACAGGGTGAATACAAAAGTCTGAACCCCCCTTTTATTTTTTGAACCGAAGCAGATATGTCAATTTTGATGAATCCAATGAATAGGAAGTTGTGGGTGGCCTAACCCATGGTGCACTTTTCATCATCCCAAATATGCAAATTAGGACACATTCAAAATTTATCTCAAAAACCGTAAGGGATAGAGAAAAAAACCCAATTGCAAACTTGTTCAGCATAAAAAAACAAACAAAACAAAATAAAATCATCCAAATCGGACCAACCAATCACCCACAATCACGTGGTGAACTGTTTGTAGCTTACAAACAGTCACACTGCACAAGGAAAACTGAATGTTGATATTTCCACCATGTAAAGCATGCAAATCAAAAAATTAACAAATTACCATACTCACATTCACTTTCATGCGGAAAAGCAAATAAAAGGCATGTTTCAGCATACAGAAGACAGAACAGTTCCAGGATGGCAAGCTATACTGTTCCGGAAATGGTCAACACGATCTTCTGCTTCGGAGAGGTAAGGAGAAACCTACATGCTGCAGTTAGGTTGTATCGAGACAGATACCCTAACGAACGCCATCCATCTCGTCAAACAATGCGTCACATTAGTCAAAGATTCGAGGCTACAGGGAATGTTAATGGAGAACGAGGACGACCAAGGGCACAAGGCGACGAGGATACAACAACACTAGTTCTGGCTGCAGTTGCTGCAAAACCCCACACCAGCAGCAGAGCAATTGCTGCAGATGTTGGGTGCCATCAGAGAACTGTTCTCAACATTCTACACGCACATCATTTTCACCCACACCATATTCATTGTCACCAGGAGTTACTGCCATTGGATTATGTTGCTAGGGCCGCCTTCTGCAACTGGTTACTTACCTGCCTGGATGACAATCCAAACTTCATTCATGAGGTGTTGTGGACAGATGAAGCCCAGTTCACCAGGGATGGAGTTATCAACAGGCACAACCATCATCATTGGGCAGACGAAAGCCCACGATGTCTGCGAGAAGCAACTCATCAAGTGGACTGGAGAATCAATGTGTGGTGTGGATTGTACAATGACACTGTGGTTGGACCGTATTTTTACGATGGAACACTGACTGCAGAACGCTACCGGGCTGAAATTCTCAACGTGGTAGTCACAGACTTTATTGACAATTTGCCATTGGCCTCGTATCAGCGCACATGGTTTCAGCATGATGGAGCTCCTCCACATTACGGGTTGGTCGTTCGCGAGCGTCTAAGTGAGATGTTTGGACAACAATGGATTGGCCGAGGAGGACAGTTCGTTGGCCACCCCGCTCCCCTGATTTTACACCACTTGACTTTTTCTTGTGGGGATACCTGAAGGACAAGGTTTATGCTACGCAGCCCGCCTCACTGGAGGATCTGGTTCGACGAATCCAAGAAGCGTGCCGAGTGACACCAGCCATGCTTGCCGATATTTTGGCGTCAGTTAGGTTCCGTGCCCAATTGTGTTATGGTGCCCACGGTCGTCACATCGAGCATTTTGTTGATCAACTTTTTTTTAAACTGTTTGAAGTAACTTGTTTGTGCAGTGTGACTGTTTGTAAGCTACAAACAGTTCACCACGTGATTGTGGGTGATTGGTTGGTCCGATTTGGGTGATTTTTTTTGTTTTGTTTGTTTTTTTATGCTGAACAAGTTTGCAATTGGGTTTTTTTCTCTATCCCTTACGGTTTTTGAGATAAATTTTGAATGTGTCCTAATTTGCATATTTGGGATGATGAAAAGTGCACCATGGGATAGTCCACCCACAACTTCCTATTCATTGGATTCATCAAAATTGACATATCTGCTTCGGTTCAAAAAATAAAAGGGGGGTTCAGACTTGTATTCACCCTGTATGTTAGTACCTTGTGAAACCACCTACGGCCAGCATGGAGTGATACAGATCCATGTTGTCATCCTGTCGTTCTTTGACGTCTGAAACTCTTGTCCCATATAATGTCGATAGACAGAAGATTTGGAGGCTTTGGTGGCCGAAAAAAGTTTGAACAGCAAGAAGGCATATCGTATGAAATACCATGTCCTGTTGGTAAATAGCCTCTGGTAGACTTGCCATGAAAGACAACAAAACTGCTCGCAGAACGTTGTTCACATATCAGTAGGGTATTTTATTTAGATTTTATTTAGAACTAGAGAGGACTTGCTGTTATAGGACATGGCATCTTCAATCACATCAGCAGAAAGGAACGATCGTCCACAGTAAATTTCCATTTTTGGTAGAAATAATTTGCTAATAACAAATTTCATTTTGGTCAGATTATTTTTCGAGGTGCTTAGGTTTTTTTTTTTTTTGATCAAAAGAGTATGCTTTACAAATTACTGGGTTGAATACTTAATATCATTTAAGATTTTTATTGATATGATTTTCAATGATAATATGATGATAATATTAAAAGATTTTCCAGATAATTCATAAAAAACGAATTGGAGAAACGTTTTATCTGTAAGGATAATTTTTCCAGTACAGTATTTCAATTCCGCAATTTATATTAGTTTCCTTCTTTTCTTTAATCGGATAATTCACGATGGAAGAGATAACCTCTCAAGCTATTTTGACAAGCAAGAGAGCAAATTCCGCCGATAGGTAAATGCTACGCCATCTTCTGTTTTTAAAGGTTTTTTTTTCCTTTTAAAATGCTTTAAGGAACTTCAGAAGAAAAAAAAAGAAAGTAATTTTTTCCGACTCCACTTGGCTAAAACTTTAAAATGGACCATCAATCATCACATTTGCAAATATCTCCACTGTTAGCGAGCAACTTCAATTTCAATATTCTGCCGTACAGAAATTCCATCTAAAACCGTTCATATTTCACGATATTGTTAACAAATTAAATATAAAGTTACTTTAAGCCGACTAAGGGGTTGCATTCTCCCGTGCATTTATTTTAACGCTAAAATCTGACGCTTGTTGATGGAAAATGAAAATGGTGCGTAATTTATAACGGTCGGAAGCGGAGCTGACGGAGGCGCAGGGGGGCAGGCAGCTGCTCATTTCCGAGTGCCGTGAAGGCAGCAAACTCCATCATATTCGAATTTTGCTGATTAGTTTCTGCTGTTCATGAATTGAAATGAACCGGTGGAAATACGTGACGAAAGAATAAGTTAAATTTTAGCTGAAAATGATGTATAAACCAATTCTGTTGTAATTAGAATGCAAATGAAAAGAGGGAAACTGCATCGATGAGAAAGAAATTGCGCTTAATGTTCGCCAACTGCCAAAAAGATAAATTCAAAAGTTGGCTTTGTTTTATTAAGAGCACAAAAATTCCTCCTTAATCATTATTGAGAAGGAAAAAAAAATTTTTTTTTCCTTGATTCAACGAGATCAGACATTAGTGAAGGCATTACAACCAGCTTTGCAACCGAAGGCAATTAATTGCCTTTTTTATAAATATTAAAAGGGTATAACTTTAATCTCAACTAAGACCCAATTTATGGAGACATAATAGTGCGTATAAAACCATAATTGTCCTCTTGGGAAGTTAGAATTTTCTGAAGAAAATTTTTTTTCAGATAAACTAATCTCGATAACAATAAAAAAGTAGTTTTTCAACGAAATTATTTCAAGAAATTTTTCAACGAGGATTGTTCCATTGGATTGCCAAAGAAAAAGAAAAATTCTTCGTTGAAGACATTTGATCATCAAGGTGGATAGAACAGACGTCTTCCAAAAGACTTTTTTATTGTTCTTGAGATTAGCTTGCCTGAAAAAAAATTTCTTCAGAAGATTCTAACTTTCCAAGAGGAAAATTGTGGTGTTCCATCCAATAAATTTGGTTTTAGTTGACATAACGTTATATTCTTTTAATGTTTATTAAAGTTATCAACTTCGTGAATTGAATTGCTTTTTTTTATACGATACCGTTGGATCCCAATCTTGCGAATCTCTGGTACTGTTACAAGAAAGTGGTTAAATCGAGGATCGTGTAAGCCTAATAAACTCGTCAATATCAAGCGTTTTTCGACAAAAACAAACAAATCTGCAGGGCAGAAAATAATTGGAAGACGGTATATTTTCAACTGGTTTAAGTTTGAATGAAATTTCACTCTCCTCTTTTTTTTCTTTTCTTCCCCTTAACGTTCCTCGCTCAGTACGTGGCACACAAAGGCCAAGAATGAAGTGGAAGAAGCATAAAAGAGAAAGGAAGAGAAAAAAGAGAGGTGGGATTTGGGTGGGAGGGTGACGACCATACATTGATGTAACCACGTGGAACTAGAGCATCTTGTTTGCGTGTAAGACGAGCCCATTATTAAAAGCCATTACGTTTTCAGGTCTTTTTTCGCACCAAGAACGAAGAGAAAAGCAGCGCCATCTGTATTCATTGAAAAGGAGGGATCGTCAGGCGACTCTGGACGGACAACCCAACACCTCGACGACCCCCAAGCCGTGAAAGGTGGGGGTAGAGGAAAAAGCAACCCAACACTCTTCGCATTTAGAGTTGGCAGTGTAAAATCAGAAATTACGAATGGAAATGAGAGGAGCAAGAAGGAGATGCAGAGGGTGGAAATGCGAGTTGAAGGTGAGAGGGAAGGTTGAGACACCGTTTGCTCACTGACCTCATCAGGGAGAAAATCGATTTTCTGAGGTGAGACAGAAAAGAGAGAGAGAGAGAGAGGACTGGAATGAGCTGAGGGGATGGATAGGTGGGTGGGTGACTCTGTCGCATCGTCTGCAGGGGGAAGAAAAGAAAATGCTTCAACAGAAAATAAAATGTATTCGAACGAAAACCGTTCTCCGAAGGAAAGAAGGAAGAGAGAACGACGACGACGAAGCATAGGGAGAGAGGAGAAGAAAAAAAAACGCAAACGAATTTATTTTTCGATTGGGGAGGAAAAAAAAGAGAACGTGATTGGATTTGATCCAATTCTTATTGGAATTTCACAAATTCCCTCACCGAATCAATTACGAGAAAAGTTTAATTTCTAAGTTTGGCCTCGTGAAATAACGACTGTTTATTAAACAATAAATTATAAGAAGAATTTCAACTACACGAAGTTGATCCAAGAGCCATTTAGGACAAGTAAATGCCGCGTGTGAATGAATTTTTACAAATGTTTTAGGGTATGGATAAAAATCTGTTTTCTGAAGACATGACCCAGATGTTTGCTGGAATAACAATGATACATAATATAAATAAATATGGAATAGGGAACAACACAGATTTATAGGCGTAACATTTTTACCACACCTCCCTCTATTCTATACAAATTCAAAAGTATACATCTTGGATTTCCTCAAACTTCAAAGATTAGATACAAGATATGAGAACTCATTGGGAGAACTTTTCGTACTGCGATTAGATACATAGTGAGAGGTCGCCTTTTCCAATGATTTTGATTTACCCCATCACTCATTAGAATAGAAATTTTGATACTACTGGTGTATTACCGGGTGAGGCAAAAATCTCCCCTCATAGGGATACTTGTTATATCTTAAATGGTGTGCTTTGAAGAAAGTTGAAGTTTTCTCAATCAAATGAAAAATGTTGTAATGGACTAACAACAATGCAATAGTATTCCAATCTAATGACAAAAGTATCGATGCATGAATCGGTGAATCGATACAGAAATAAACGATAAGTACGAAGACATACATTCACACAGTTCGCAGACTCGTTCATTTTTTGTTAATCGAGAACTTAGATTCCATGTTACCCTATATCCACTATAGTACATAATTAATTTCCGAATTCATCATACCGTGTGTTTCAAAAGTCCCGAACTGCCCCTTCTGTATGTAGGGAAAGCCTAACCTATGACAGCAGGAGTAATGTTCGGCCAACCACTAAAATAAACCATGTGCTGAAATAAATTACATAAAATCAGTTTTACATAGTGGCAAAGTTTCTCAAATGTGTTTATTTTATCTTTACATTCCCAAAGGAAACTGTACATGTAGGTTACACCATTTGTTCAAAGTGCAACGTCAAATCCCCTCTCGCGTAAAGGAGAACCATCTCTCATTTCAATTTCTATTCGCGTATTTGCATTTATGTAAAATAAATAGCGGGATTCGTAACGACTGGAGCATCCATTAATTGAAAAAATGAGGTTGAGAGACAGTGGCTCCTGCCTACCAGTCCTTCAACATACCTGCACAACAGAACGTTATGCAGGGAAAGTCATCTCCTGCGTTCGGGAACTTTTGAACACACAGTATAAGGTGAGCATTAAGTCTTTCTCTGACAAAGAAAATTAATAAAAAAAACAACCTATGTCAGATTGATGCATACGTTTTTTTGTATTATGATCCCCATCTCAAAAAGTTTTTAAACTGGTGGTACGGTAGGAGCCAGAGCGATATAGGTGGCGCTAACATCGGTCATATTGAAAATGGTGTCTGAGAGAAGCTCAATGCATTCTGTGGTTTCATGAGACTAAATCACCCATTAGCGTGTAGAGGAGATGGGGGTCTGAAAATCCGCATGTTGTGGTCGAACATGAAAGGGACAGTCCCAAAGTTAACGTTTGATGTGGCCTAATCCATGATAAGGTCATTAGACCTTTCTTTTTTGCCGAGTCCTCCATTACAGGACTGGTTTATTTGGGCATGCTGCAGTGCTATGTGACGCCTCAATTAGAGGAGTACCAACCATGGGTGATTTATCAACAGAACGGTGTCCCGCCAGATTGGGCGTTATCAGTTCGTGAATTCCTCGAATCGACGTTTCCCAACTGATGGTTTAGAAGAGATGGTTCTACAGTATGGCCCCCACGTTCTCTGGACAAAACACCCTTAGACTTTTTCCTGTGGGGATATGTTAAGAATAAAGTATTTGCTACACCAGTCCCCAATGTGTACATATTAAAGGCAAGAATAAGGGATGCGATATTGACAGTAACAGAAGACATGATGGTGAATACGTAGCGAGAAACTGAATATCGTCTAGAATAGTCAAATTGGGAATGTCGTTTACGTTAGTTCTGTAGAAAAGACAGGGTTGAAGATAATGATGAAATGCACAATCTGGATGTAACAATGTCACGTTGTTAGAGAGCTACGATTGTTTCATTAATTAAATTTCACCTGTTCAGGTTATGGACATCTTGTGATTTTAATGACATTCGAAGGTTTTTATGTTTTCAAAGACTGTCATTTCAGGAGGAGCTCTATCGCTATGAGCACATTTTTTCCTCCCTCCGTTGATGTCACAGCAAAAGTGTTTTTCCGGACGATTAAGCGAACTTCTCGCTTGAAAAATGAATGTTTTTCTGACATTTCGAGCAAGGCCTGGTCGTATTATTTACAACAACTTGAAAAACGGTCCCTGTCGGCAGACGACGATGCTTCTTCAGTCGGTCGAGGTTGGGGGTGGGGGAGAGAAACGAAATTACACTTTTGTAATAAAACTCGAAAGTTAGCAGACGGTTGACGTGATAACCTCGTATGTCAATCGAAGCTGGAATTTGATGAAATTACTAGCAACTTCATCCTGATCCTTCTCGGCATTAAACCCTCCACCCCTATCCCCCCCCCCCCCCCCCCCCGCCTCTACCCTCTTTCGGATTTTTTTTTTATGTGTTATTGAAAGTGACAGTAAAAATATGAATAAAAATGTTGGGAGCGGCATGGGCTGCACACGATGAGTTCATATTGATCGCCGTAATTTTTATCGTAAAATATGAAAACCTAATCTCAAGAACCGTAAAGTGGAACCAATTACCGTAAAAGGCCTCCTATAAAATCGGGAAAAATTGCAAATATGGTCAAGCAATTTCTTCCAACGGCGAAAACCTATTAATATGGAATTCATCAGTGCGTTTTTATTATGAAATTGCGCTTAGGAGCAGTTGTGTCGTCGCTTTTGTAAATTTCAACTTGGAAATAGCTTTTGGCCAATACGCATGATTTGCAGCTATGCTTTTTTGATAATTTTTTTTATATAAAAAAATCATGATAACGTTTACGATGATAATACCTTAACTTCCCGATAAGGATATTATTATGAAGCACTTTCATTTTCTTATCCAAGATATAAGTAGAGAACGATGAAATTTTTTTATAGATTAGAATGGCCCCTGCAGAATATGACTGTGTTCTATTGAGCAATCACGGTACTGGAATTGACTCTACAAGAAGCGAATCCTATTCGGAAATTATTCGTTGGAATCTAATGATTCTTAGCTTAAATCTACCTGTTTTTATGATAAAAAGTGAATGGAAAGCTTATCACAGCAGGACTTATTATTTCTACAACTGCTGCTACTGCAGGATTTTGCATAATGAAATTCATTTATAGCTTTCAGAACCTTGGTTTAGACAAATTTCGATGTGAAAAGAGTCAGTTTAGTTAAATTTGTCAATGAGATCCTCTTTATTGCACTATCAGCGCTACCAGATGCTAAAGCGAGAATATTATTGTTCAAAATATCGCATCATGGCAACAATAGAGCAGCGAGCTATTAGGCTACGGCCATGCAGACGCGAATTTAGTGCGCACCCTATATCATATTTTCGCGAATATACCCCGCACCCTAAATACACTAAAAATTTGGCTTTTATAAGTTAACCGTACCGTACTTTTGCGAATACACTCCGCATCACTAAATACCTTTAAAAATTCTACTTTTATGTAAAAAGAAAGAAAAAGAAAAAAAAAGCAAGCCCCAGAAATTGGTATTCCCTATGACTTTGAAAACGTGTCGATTTATTTTCTTACAATAGTTATAAGGTGGTTTTGTGTATATCACATGTCCCTTATGTATTTAAAAAAAAAGAAGGGCTTTACTGAATTTTCCCGATTTGTGCGAACCAAGATGAAATTTACCATAGGAGCTAAGCAAACTAGGGTATATTTGCGAAATACATTTAAACATTTGAATGATATTTTCCTACACAGAGATAATTTACATTGCGACATACCTTACTCATCGTCGTCATCATTTCATCCATGTACGAAATCTGTTCAAAAAAAGACCGGATTTTTGCCATAGCGAATAAACCAATGCACCGATTGAGCTCCTGGTCAATCTTTGGCAACAAAATGTTGTTTGATGCATCATTCCACCTTTATCCGTTGGCGATCTACAGCTGCCAAAGTGAACTCATGCAGTCATCATTCTGCTAAGTCAAGATGGACTGGACTATGGAAAAACAAGAGCTGGGTCCAAAATTTTTCACGACAACGCAAATCACTCGTATCTGCTTATTGGCCAATTTTTGGCCGCTAAAGAAGTAAGAAGTAGCCGTTCTTCCTCTCCCTCCATACTCTCCGGACTTAGCCCCAGCAGACTTTTTCTCTTTCCAAAGTTGAAAAATCACTTTAAAAAGACACAGTTTTCAAAATGTAGATAAGATTAAACAGAATTCGCAGAGTCAGCTACGTGCCTTCCTAAAAAAACGAATTCCAGGGAGCATTCCAACAGAGGCAGTAACAATGGGAGTGATGGATTGTAAGCAAGGGGGACTAATTTCAAGAAGACAACAATGTACAATGTTGTAATTCGGTTAATAAAGTTAAGATGTCAAAATTCCAGGGTTTTTTTAACAGACCTCGTTCATATTCATAGACTACTATATAACTACTCTTCTACATTATTCAAATTTAACAATGAAATTTTATCAATGTACTGGAAATATCTTAATTGTAGATCTTGGATAAAATTATTACTAACACTCGTTTTCTCTGACGAATGTAAAGTCTTTTTCAATAAAATCCAACCAAATATAGTGTTCCCCCACTCCCCGAATTATATTTAAACAAACAATTAAGATCAAAAGGATTTCCATTAAAATATTTACAGATGTTCCCATTTTGCAAAATTCTATTAAGAAAGTTAACATTGCACTAACGCAATTAGTTGTAAGTAAACATTCCTTTATCGTGTATTTCTAACAATTACTGTACATTTCCTAAGATAATTATTGAACCTTAACGTAGTTAAGGTTTTTTTCTCTCAACGTAATTGAATCCTGTTACATTAACGTAAAGAGAGAAAAAAAAAGAAATTTGGAAGGTATTACGCGCGAATCAGTAGCCATATTGTTTTTATTCCAAGAACCCTTGTTCACTTTGTTCCAGCTCTTGGAAGAGCTAAAAAAAAATAAGGGAGACGAGGGGAAAGAAAATAGTAAATCCCGCCCATAAAATATCTCTTGTTCTCTTTTTCTTCGCCAAGTTTCGGGATTCACCAAAAAAAGCTGTTCGCGAATCGGCTCTCGGAAAAATCTTAGGTAAAACGGCGGAGGCTCTAAATCTTTCTTCCATGTTGGATCGCCAATTTCTCAACCTCTTGGCAAGCTCATTCTTCACCTTACGCCCTCCACCAATGGGAAAACAGAATAAATCAAGGAGATTTTCTGATTGGTGCTCATAAATCATCATTATCTGAAGAGCATCGAATGTTGCCTATTTCCTTCTTTTAAGTTTCGCGGGACTCATAAAACAGTTCGAGTCGTAGTCAGCAGGTTACACAAGTTATGCGGTGAATGGATTCCACTCGGCAATTACACCGCGGATAAAAAAGACCCCTTTTTGCAGGTAGTGGTCGTCCCTACAATTTCAACTATCCTCGCCCATATTTCAGTGGAAATCCTTCGTCGAATCCTATTTCAGTTGCTGGAGTTTGCATTAACTCAAGCGCTTAAGCAGCAAAGACGATGCACCATTCTCTGAGCTCCAAAGCGGGGGTGGTGATAGTTGTGGTAGGGTGGGAAATATGAAGGAATGTCTCTGCGAGTTTTGTTTTTGTTGAGGGAAAGAATTTTTATACTTTTATTTCTTTATGAGGTTTTAAAACTTCTTTTTTCCCTGCCATCCTGTTAGTTTTTTTTTTCTTGGAAAGATTACAAGGACCGCAGAAGGGAACGAGCGCAATGACGAATGGCGTCACCAGGTGCCTCGAAATGCTTTTGCTCTTCGGACCAGTGGCACAGAAAAATGTCACAGGAAACGACAGGAGTTCCCCCTTCTCTCTCTCTCTCTCTCTCTCTCTCTCTCTCTCTCTCTCTCTCTCTCCGTCTCTCTCCAGCACATACACGCACACACACCTTGGCCTTTTACCTCTTCCCCCCTTGCATGACCCGAGGGAGGTGGTAGTTCCACTGTAGATCGGATTTTGTAAAACCACCGTGCAAGAGGAAGGAGAGAGGGAGGGGGGGTTAATGTCATGGAGGAATGTTGAGGGTCAGAAGCCATTCAAGGTACCTCCTCCACCGTTGCCGCCTCAACAACAACGCGCTCTAGGAGAATCAACTGCCTTTCAAAATATACTCTAAAAATAAAAAGTACCAATAAAAGGAAAACAAAAAAAAAAAACCCTTAAAGAAGGAAAAAAAAAAGATCCAAGAACTTCGCAAAGAAATCCCATTCGTTAATAGAATCGCTACCCTTCCACTCTAACTATTAAAAAATGGGGAGGAAAAAAGTTAAAAAAGAAGCAGCTGTGATTTATTAATAATGCATTAGCATCGATTGGAAAAATAAGTGCTGACTGACCACTAGATTTGGTTGATAAACCAATTAATGTTGAATCAGTGCATTTACGTTTCGAGATGGTATCAAAAAGAGTTATTTATTAAACTAGATATAAAAATAATGTAGAACATAGCTTTTAAAACCTTTCACTTTTGATTACTTGATAGCATTCTTTCCTGTGATATATAATAAAGGGCCGCGAAATACAATGTAAATACCACAATACGCTTCTTCATTAAGAACGAATTAATTAAGGAACGATGGACATTTAAAATTAAAACATAAGAAGTTAATTTGATAAATAAAAGGTGAATAAAAGAAATTTAATTTTAAACTTTTTACATTCAATTATGTGGTTGGTTTATATTTTATAATGACCTGTAGAAGGGAGAAGCTAGCCGTTTGGACAAATTCTCTTAGAGAGAATATTTTTTATTATTAATTTGTATTGAATTTCTCATAGTAATTGTTGTTTTATGATTGCATTATATTTTCGTCCTTCCATCTTTAAAAAAAATTAATTTTTGTGGAGTGATAATTTTTGAATATCCGACATTACTGGATTTTATTTGCGTTATCAGGATGACGGAAATAACTGCCATATCATGAAAAAATTTTCTCATCAAAAAAATTTGAGATTTTGCTGGTGATTTATGGACACTGATAGATTTTGATGCCATTTAGTAAGTTCCCTGTAAAGGAGGGGGGGGGAACCTTTAACTATAAAGACATCTGAGATAAGAAATACTGTGTGAATGTGTCTCTATTATAAATCTGTGTATGTCTATCCGGCATTTTTTCGGATTTTCGGGCACGTAAAAATTCGGGAGACAGCTCAAAATGTAGCTAATTATAGGTGAGATGCTCCTTTTTATAGTTTCTGAATTTAAAAAAAAAAATAAAGATAATACCAAGGAATCAATGCCAAAATGAATTAATCTGCACCTGAAAAATCATTACGCTGTGGCTACAGTCACGGAACCGTGTACGATTTTTCAGTCCCGGAATGACGTCAGTTCCTGCTATGTGAAGGGAAGAGCGGTGCACGGCGACCACGGGATCGTGATCGAGATTTGTTTCACGGATCTGCAGCCGTGAAAGGCATAGGGGGTCATTCAAGTTTTTAGCTACAATAGGGAAATTCATTCGTTGTTTAGCTGTAATAAAATTTGTGATCGTGCAAAGGAAATGCAGGAATAATTTCGCTACCCTCATCGTTTATAAACCATTTTCCAGTCATTTTAATTCCTTATTTCTCTATTTAGCAATAGGGAAGCGAAGTTCGTCGTTTATGTGTCGTATTCGTCCTCTTTTTGTGGCCCCTTCAATTGTTCTAGAGTCGCATGTCCACAATTGAACAAAATTTTGCTTAGAATATCCTTAACAAAGCTTTATAATTCGTTATATGATGAAAATTCATCTTTAAAATCCATCGCACATGTGACTTGAACATTCGACGCGACCGCCGTGCACCGCTCTTCCCTTCACGTAGCAGGAAGTGACGTCATTCCGGGACTGAAAACTCCGAGGGGTCCGACAATGGCGAGTATTATCGACGAGATTATAAAATCTCTAGATTTTTACGAGATTCGAAAGATTATAAAGATTATGAAGATTTGGTAGAGAGTATTGAGATTAAATAAAGATTATTAAGATTACACACAAATTTCTGAGATTATTAAGATTACACAGATTTTTCGGATTATTATAGATTTTGGTATCTGTGTATTTTAGTATACCAAGGCTCATACTAATTCAGGATTCTTTAATACTTCGGAAAATAAAGATAAAACTTAACGAAATGTTAACGCACTAACAGCATATACTTTCAGTATAATTTCTTAATGCAAATTCCGAGTTATCTGTCGCAACAAAGTTGGTTATCCGGACTACTAACACTGAAAGCTGACATCTTAAGTCCAAGTCTCACAGTGTGGCGTACTTAAGATATCAGCTTTCAGTGTAATGATCCAGATAACCAACTTTTTAGCGACGGATAACTCGGAATATGCAAAACCAATTATAGTGAAAGTATATGCTGCAGAAGTATTAACGAATCCTGAATTAGTAATAAAGCCTTGGTATACTGAAATACACATACACCCAGATTTTTTAGATTACAGATTTTTACTTCTTTGTAAGGATTTGTTAAAAGATTTCTACAAAACAAAAAATTAACTTGGCAAAATTATTATCTATGTATCTGTCCACTGATCTAAATTTTACTGTATAAAAAATGAGTATTTTTAGGAAAGTAAATGCTCACAATATGAAAGTTTCAATTTTTATTTTAAAGGATTTTTATTTGCATAACTTATTATGAATTATGGAAACAGATATCACAGCAAAGCACGATATTAAAAAAGCAGAAAACAAAACAAAAAGACAATCATATCTAACATAAATCAAGAACTATCAAAGAGGAACTTTACTTCCCAGTTACTCGAATTTTTCGATCAAGCTTAGCGTTTGTCAAAGGGAAATCAACAGCCGACGATTATCAGGACATTTTAGGAAATTACCTGCTGCCATTTAGAGATGAATTGAATGATCCAGACATCGTATTTCAACAAGATGATGCACCTATCCACCGTGCGAGGTCAACGCAAGAGTGGTTTTGTGATCAAGGACTGACTGTGTTGGACTGGTCAGCAAGCAGTCTTCATAGCGCCGCCATCTTAGATGACAGAAAAAGCTAGGAGTTTCACCCCCCTGACCCAAATGAACCATCTGACTGGCGCGTGTTCGGCTGAAGATGTTTACGGATTTTTTAGATTTTAGAAGATTTAATAGATTTTTATACATTTCTCAAGATTTATAAGATTTTTCTAGATTTATAAGACTTTGGGGATTAAAAGATTATTCAGATTTTAGAGATTGATTTTCCAGATTATTTCTCGCTTCGACGAGATTATTAGCGAATGTCGGACCCCTCGGAAAACTCGTACACGGTTCCGTGACTGTAGCCACAGCGAAATCATTATGCAAGCTTGGATCAATTTGTGACGATATTATTAGCCTTTCCACGTGTCGACAGGTGGCGCCACTTGCGCATGCGCAATGCACGGTTTGGTTGGCAAAAAACGGAAAAAATGCTAGGCGATTATCATTTTTTGATAATATAACTTATGGTAATCGAATATAAGAATTACTCGATTAATAATCGATTTTATTAAGATTTTATTTATTTATTTTTTTGATATTGGCATGGTTAGCTGGCAAATTAGCATTAAAATTACCAATTTTGTCTACATTTACAAGATATTCGGTATAATGAGTTATCATTGCCCCACAGTTATTTGGCATAATGAAACACCAATGAAAATAGTAATTTGGAGTAATTTTTAAGTATTACAAAGCAATATATGTGAATGGGCTGAATTTTTTTAGTAAGTAAACCTTTCTTAGGGTACATAAAATATTTATTTTAATTTATTAAAAAATTAAGACTTAATTTAATTTAACTGAGTAATTGTTATGCATTTTCATAAGTTCTATTAGAATTTAATAATATTTTAATGTCTTTATTCAGCACAGAAACCATAAATTGCTGGCAGCAAGAAGCGGAGGCGTTTCGATTGTATGACTTCAGTAAAACAGTTTGAGCATTCCCTTGTGAGTAAATTCATCTAAATGACAATTTTTTATGGTGAAATTTGAATAATAATATTTGCTTACTTTTTATTTATTTATTTATTTATTTATTTATTTGTTTATTTAATGCCTTTCGCATCCCAAAGAGGGTGTCGCATGGAATTTATATTACAAATTACAGCTTATGTTTATCGAGATAGAAATTAATTAAAAAATAATTATTAGGCTACCTTTATAATTAATTTCAAACTCTTTGTAAATGCCGGACTCTTTGATTTCGCAACGGAAGGCAGTATTGATTGATTTCGGTTTATTAGCCTTAGAATTTTCTTTAACAAACGACGACTTACTTTAATTATACTTTTAACTGTGTAGACTATGTTTAGCTTTAGTGTTTTTTTACTGTGTATGAAAATAAAGATGGATAAAAGAGCATAAGAACTTTTAAGTTTACAGTATTTTGATTAGTAGATAAACAGCTAATGTCATCTAAAAGGTATAGAAAAAGGAAATCCAAATTTAATGTTTTTAAAATTTTTTTCTTAAACTTTCCAGAACAAAATTCGCTCTGAGCGAGAAAAGGAAGGGGAAGAGGGGATGTACAACATCAATTTGTGGTTTCATGCAAATACAATGATGACGAGAGGGAGAGGAAGGAATAATAAAAAGGGCGCCCTTGTCATTCGAACGACTTTTAAAGGTGACCAAAGGAAAAACGACCTCCTTACCAGCACAACCACCACCTCAGTCCATTATTACGACCACCTCAGCACATGAGAGAATAGAAGTCCACGTACAAAAGAAGGGAATTTTTAACGGTGTTCGCTTTAAAAATTTGCTCAAATTCTCATCTGCGTTATGGGATCAACGTTTACAATGTCCATTCCATTTTCGGTGGTTATTGCGGAAGTTTTCAAACCAGTGCCGATGGGAAATGCTCGTGTTTCATGGAATATTGAATGCGAAAAGCGTCCGAAGCGGGACGGAAACCTCTTTTCTTTAGTTAACATTTAATAATGACGTTGGGTTAATCAAAAATTGCAGCCATCAGCGCTATAAATCTGTGCAGGAGGGGGGTTTTATCGGTTCGGAAATGACCCGCCAGATAAAAGAGGGGAAGGACCCTAGCCGTTTATGGCCTGTGACGTCGCCGGGCTCTCATTATTACGAGCACCATCATCATCATCTATGGACAGAGGCTGTTAATAAGAGCTGGTCGTACGGTGGTGCCATCTGCCGCCCTTTAAGCGTGCCTGCTGATCCGGTTCTCGAGTGCAAGTGAAACCAATCCTTTTCGGTTCACTTGCAAACTGTTACAGATTTACATGGCTACCTGCCGCCGCCGTGGAGAGGGCTTTCACCTCTTTACCTCGTTGTCGACTTTCCTCATTTTTACACGCTTGGCCAGGCGCAATGCCACATGCATTAAAAATTATGATAACCAGAATTAAAGTTAGAGCAGCCTGGAAACGCACCACCCGTCCGCCTCTGTCTCTTTTGGAAAAAAATTGAGACAACACTCAGGACCTCGTTCACATATGCCGCTTGCGGCTCTCACTAGTTGATTAGGTTAAGAAATCGTGTCTTCACTCAACATAAAGTTGTTGAGCTCCAAGAATCGTTCCCCTTCATTGCTCTGTGTTCGTTTTCAAAGGTAGATGTACAAAGGAAAAACGCTCGTGAGCTACCTACCTGAATGAAGATGTCGAAAAAGCGCGTGAAATTTGATCCACGACCGCATTGTCTATTTTCCGATTGCGCTCTGTTGAATGGCAATTGTTATTTTGACAGTAATCGAGTGTAAAATTGCCAGATGAAAGCGGTTTTTCCCATGTACGCATCTTCCAAACCAGATGCATACGGGGTCATCCACGAGCGAGTTCACCCGTCGACGCCACGTGAATATTAAGTTACAAAGTACATAATTACGCCCTATTGAGGTGATAATTTAATTCGATACCGTCCTTCCACTCCTTCTCTCTGCTAGTCCATTTCTAGTTTCCTCTGCGAGTTATAATGCGGCAATCCTTAGCGCCTGTTTACCATTTCTTCTTTGTGTTACCAAACACTTATCACCTTGTCATCTTAGTCATTTATTTTAAGTTATTAGACATTATTATTAAACTTTAAAAGATACCAGTGACTTGTGATGAACTTTCGAATTATGCTGGCTCGTGATCCTATTCAGAAATTTGGGAAGTGTGTCTTGACGAGGCTCTCCTCTTTTTTTACATGGAAAGATTATGTCAACACGTTCTAGGAATTAAAAAATAGCAACATTTTGCTTTTATGTTTCCAACGGTGTAACTTATATTACCGTACGGTTAAAATTAAAATTCTTAAGTAGCTTACTGATAGCTTTATAGCAGCATTGTCGTCGATGTCGAAAACTATCATCGAAAGGAATTCAGTTCTCTTCAACGAAAATTCAACGCCAACAACGTAGACACTCACGGATTAAGGACATTCATAGAATTAAGGAAGAATTCATTGTCTTTTAATGAGAAAAATGGATTATGTCGGTTCAAAATCGGTTTATATCTCGACTTTTCAGTAGAATTGTTTTATTGCGATCGTGTGCAAAGAGCTACTTTAGCAAACGATTAGCGCTCTTCATTTCTCATAACAAAGTTTGTTGTATGTAAATTATATTTTGAGAAGCAGAAGGAGCATGTTAATTTAGAAGAAGCAGACACTCAGTTTTAAGAGATAGGCCTTATTGAGCAGTTTCTCCATTACGAATAAAGGTCGCTGAATGGTAAAATCAAAAATGAAAGTGGAGGATCTAGGTGACCCTTTCATGGTAGCTTACAGCCTCTAGATTGTAGAGCCACGAATTCGAGTTCTGCTTTGGAGATTATTGTTTGTGTTTATTCTATTTTCAATAAATATCTTGACTAAAGACATTTTCAGTGTACTTCTATAGTAGTTCTTGATAATCTCTTTTACATTTGCTTTCATCTTTTCGATACGAATCGCTTGTAAGATGATTTGACTATACCAATGACTGCATCTCCATCTTCAGGCTAAGCTCTAATATAGTAAAAAAAAATTGGCTAACGTTTTTTGGATCCTGATTGTTAACGTTGTACCATGTTTGAACTGTGGCCATGTACTTTTGTATCACTTGATTACTTTGCCCGTGATGATGTTGTAACGTCGAAACGCGTAGGCTCATATTAAAGTTTTCCATTATTGCTATATCTAGAGCCATATCTCATTTATTCTAAGCAATATTAGACCCAAACATGGATATTTTATCTAATATAGTAGGAAGCGCACAGACTATTAATGTTATATGAATTTACCATTTCATGAATTCATTGAACCCGATAACCAAACTGTACGTTAGGGAAACGCAAAGACTGTTTCGACATTCAGTATTTTCTTTCTAGGTCGTAGACATGATTCAATTAAGATAAGATGATTTAAAAAGTAACTTGCTTACGGACATAGACGATGGAGCTATGAAATCTCATATAGCAACGACATGTGGAAATGCGATATAAACCAAAATTTTAATTCGCAAGGTGTTGGAAATGCCCATTGATCTCTTGTATGTCTTTTTAATCAGGTAAGTTTCATCATTACTCTTCAAATAACTTATGGGAAGAGTTTTAAAGCGGCCTCTAGTTTTCAAATACCTCTGCACTCCATCAATATTAATAATTATCTTGATCATAAATTCTATTAAAACAAGAGCAGGTTCACTTATTAAACATTCTTCAGTAGTTTCAATTTACAAAAACTCTCGCATTGATTACATTGCCATTTGTGTAATTCCCGAAGTCCACTGGAGTGGATTATCCAAATAAAACGAAACTTATTACGAGTAATGCAGAAATTCTCGATTATATTATCGATTAAAATGAATTGAGGCAAACTGCGTGTGAAAATTTGGATTGTAAATTCATACGCGGCGGTTAATGAATTAGTTGGATTTCGCTTATTCCATGTAAAGGCCGCGGTGAGTTGTAGAGGTTCATATAAATTTAAAGAGACGCAATCGATTCTCTGGTCCTTGCGGAGTGGAACCTCTGTGCGTTCGTGTGTGAATGTCTACGAAATCAATCAACGTAAGCAGACCCCCGGCGTCTACTGAGAGCTCTTTCCCCCTTGTGTGAGTGTGTGTCCCTTCTTTTTTTTTTTTCTCCTTTCTTCGTTCCCCCCTTTCCTTTTCCCTCCTTTTAGTGATTCATTCTAAGATTTTTCAGTCCTTCAAAACGAATTCCTCTTTCTTTGTTGATTTATGGTGAATTTCCTTGGGCCGAAAAGGGTTAGGAGCCGAAGGAGGCGCTCCATTTTCATGTCGTCCACCTCGATTCGCTTTCTCCTCCCCATCTCAAGAGGAGTGGGCTCGTCTACAGTTGCCGTGGAAACCATTTGCCATCCGGGTTTGGCTGACTCTGAGATTAGGTCGTTCGTCGGCAGAATATTAAACAGTTGTCGAAAAGAGGAACGAAAGAGAAGAGGTGGAGGAGAAGAAGAGAGAGAAGGTTCCTTTTGACTCTTTGGTGGCTGTGCGCCATTGGGAGGAGGCCGGAGGGAGGGCGAGGGTAATTTTTCTTCAGTTGCTCTCCCATCATGCGGGGTCACTGGTGACGAATAAAAAAAAAACTCAAAAATATCCCGGAAATTGGAATTCATATGGAGTTTAAGACGCTTAGAAAAGACGCGAGGACCCCATGTTGCCCAAGGAAACGCCATTGTTAACCCCTCGTGTATTTCAGAACACGTTAAAAAATAAAACCCTCCTCGAATGCCTTCGGTCCTTACCCTGAAATGCATTTACATAAAACATCTGCTTTTTTTTCCTTTACTTTTTTCCGCATCCCCCTGCTATAGGATCTAAAAGAAAAAGATATTTTAATTTTCTTAATGGGATTCGTTCCGCAGGAAGATGGCGGGGGAGGAGACGAAAGAGGGAGAAGAGTCTTCTTTCCCGCGTGAAACGGCTTGTTTTTTCGCTAAGCCAAGTTCAAAGGGTTTAGCACTCGGCGATTTCAAAATGAATTTCATTCCCGTTTTTAATGAGGAATTTAATTATGTAATGAAATTTTTTTAAAAATTAAAAAAAAAAATCGCCAACCTTAAGTGCCCCTGTGCACCATAAATCGATTCAGGTTCGCAAAACGAATGACAAAGTTAAAATGCTCCCACCGTTTTGTTTTGATTTTGATTGTTGTGGGAAAGGGAAAACAAGTTGAAGAAGCAAAATCTGCTGCTTTCACTCGCGGAAACTGCTCCAATTGGAATCGGAATGTAAAGCTTGCTTTGCCTGCTTTTCTTTGGCATTCGGTACCGAACAGAGAACGTGTCGAGACTACGAAATGATATGTTCGATGCTAAAAAAATTTATTTAATTTTTCTTTCCTAAATACCATAAATTTTTTAACCAGTTTTCTTTTCCTAAATATCCGCTTTTAATTAACCAGTCAATAAAAAATGATGCGTGAATACAAGGTAATCTAAATGAAACTACATGTTTAGTATAAAGTTACTGTTTAGTACAGAATAACGTTTAAGGTATCAAAGCTCTCAAAGTTTATAACTGTTCTTCGTGTGCATAGGTTGCTATTGCAAAATTGCAAACGATTTGACTTTTCGGCGTTGGCCACCCAGATGATCAGATCTTACTCCACTGATTTCTTTTTTAATTTTTTTCTTCTTCAAGAACCTTGTTATAATGGTGAAGTATTGCTACCACTGAATATTGCCTGGACATATTCCTGCGAATGCTGTGACTCGTTGTGATGCAAGCAAATTGAGTTTTTGTATTCAACCTTACACGATGTTCTTTAAATAGTTATTTTGTATTAAACGGGTAAGTAGTTACATTCTTGCAAAAGTAGATGGCGTGTTATGCATTTTGGATCCGATTTCAAACGCGCGTTTCAATATCTATTCTAGCCACTGTAATATTGGTTTAAAGTGTTTAAATTAACATAGAAGACAGAACATACAGATGAACATAGAAGGTCTTTAATAACACGTACTTGAATCGCATGAAATGGACCGCGTATATTTTATGAAAAACAAGCAATGCTGTGAGGAGTTAATAACATGAACCCTCAAATAACGCATGGGTATTATAGAAATTTAGGATCTGCGCTCTCAATGGCAGAAAAGCGCTCACTATTCGATAACATGGGATCACGATATTAAAATGCTCTCAGAGCAGTGATGTAACAGATATCAGTAATTCGATTGAACATGCAGCAGCAGTGGAGTTTTCTCTTTCCAACGGTGTATATGACATACCAGTACGATTTAAATTCAATTTTAAAAGTGGTATCTGAAACGAACTGCTCGATGCTGTTCATCGAAAGGAATTTTTCTTTTGACAGAAAACGCAGCGCCAGAATAAAAGCGCGCTTACAACATTATACACATTCTAAGAAAAAATATTCATTATTTTTCAATAGAAAGTCATCATTTGACAAGTTCTAAATCGATTTATACTTGAATTTTTTAATAGAATTATCGTTATTTTACAAGGAAACGTTTCTCATTCACGTAGTCAGTTTGATGTATTTAAATTGGACTTTAAGAAACCTAGGGGACTTGTATAAACTTAACAGACAAGAATTTTACAGAATTTTCATTGTGTAATAGTTAAGTCTTTAGTACTAATAATTGAGAAACTGTTCATTGCAATTAGAAATGGTAACTATAGAGTAAAACCAAACGTTGTAGAGTACACTGGCAGTCATTTTGAAGAACTAATTCAAGCAATACCGGTCATAATATAATTAAAAACGAGGTTACTAGCATGCCGACCATGATTATTACAAGTTCTTGTTTTATAGTTTCCTACATTTTGCTTAAAATCCATTGTAGTAGGAGAAGGTCCTTCACAGAAAGAGGAGATGCCTACAGGCGATTTCTCCTTGAAGCTTTGTAGTCGGTTGAGTTCTTTAACCAGCCAGGAATAAAATGTCCTGGATGATTGTCAGGTCTTAGTAGAATTCTTTCAGATTGGTGATCAAGAGGATATTGGTACTTGATATTTAGTATAAGCCCCTGTTATAAAAATTTAATTTTGTTAAGGCGAAAGTGTACGTACAATCCTATTATAGGTCAACTTTTAATTTCATATCTTGAGACTGAGGATCAGATCGGAGCTGCCTAATAATTTTAAATAATTTTTATTAAGAAATTTGTTTGCATTAAAAAAAAAAAGCGACTCCATTTAATTGGGTTACTAAGCTCATTAAATATAATCTAATTAATCTAAATTAATATCTGGAAAGCTTATTTAGGGTAAAATAATAAATATATTGGGAATTAGTAACATGAAATGGTTCTAAATAATGATCCTTCAAAGTTAACCTGATAAAACTGCATAACGGTTCTTTGCTAATAATAAAAGTAAAGAAAATAAATTTTATATTAATTTTCAAGGTTTTCTTGCGAACAAGTCATCTTCTAAGTTGAAGCAAGAATTGCTTCAACAGTTTGCCCTTACAGCCCAATTGTTTAAATGAAATTTGAATTTCATTATAAATATGAAAATAGCGCTGAGAAATTGTTTCATTTTTATTATTCGCATTGCCGTTTCATTAAAACGTTTGAATTAATTTATTAATTAAAATGGGAATTCCGCCTTTTTCTTGTCGCCATTGTAAAGGCATCGCTCTTGACGAAAGCTTTTGATTTTTTCGGGTAGAATAAAGTTTGCTTTTTGTGTTTGCCGTAAGCGCATGACTGGACGCCTCCACTTTCTGGAAGAGAAAGGGAAAAAATTTTTGTTTCACCTTCAGTTGGATTTTTTTTTTTTTGGTGAATTTAATTTATTAATTCATGACCCTGTCAACAGGCGCTCGAACGACGTTTCTCTCCGGTTGAAAACGTTTCATTAGGAGATGAAACACTTTGACGATGAATTATTAAACGCGACTCGCATTGATTTCCAACCTCTCCCCCCAAAACCCTTTTGTCAGGATCCCCGTCAACATGAACACGGAGGAGATATAGAGACCCTGTATATAATATTGTGCAAAAACGAAAAACATACTATCGTCGTTATTAGGTGAATTAATATTAATACAGTTTCTGTCCTTTTTTGCGCAAACATACCGGCGCCCATTTTTAATGACAAACGAGCACTTGAGTGATTGCGTTGCCTTTTAAGAGGAGGAGAGGGTTTCATGGAGCCCAACTTTTTCCTCGGTGATGATTTTATAAGAGCACGAGGCGATTAAGTTGGCCGTCTTTTTTTTACCCATAGTTATTCGAGTTGTCATGAAAGTGATCTATCTAGAAAGGGTGTTACAATGAAGCAGAAAATCCATCCATTCATCGGTGGCATCGTGAGAACACTATCGGTCGAGGGATCAACGACGCCCTTCCCGCTCACACTTCAACCGACTCCGGAAGTAATTCAACAAAATCGCCTCCAAGTAATCAGGCGAAAGCTAAAACCCCGATACAGGGGCATGAAGACAGGGATAGGGTGGAAGAGGTTGACTTCTTTTTTTTTTTTATTATTATTATTTTTTGTCTTCAAATAAAAAGATTCCTTTGTACTAATGTGGTGTAGGGATGGGGAGGTGGAAGATGAAGTCGGATGAACTAAATGAGAGCGATCAAGAAGTGAAAAGATAAGGTCGCCATTAAGAATTAATTCGGCTGAAAAGAAGTGGAAGTAATGCAAATCAAGGGTGGGAAGAAAGAAGTTGCGTTTTTATTTTTTTTTCCTTTCAAAATACAAATTTAGCTCCATCTTAATATTCGTGTTCGTAAAATGTCACGTATTCGAAATTACGATAAAGATGTTGACGTTTAGAAAAAGAGAAGATGGGGAGAAAAGCAATTAACTTTTGTTTTTCGGTGGAGAAGGAGAGATTAAGGTATGAAAAGTTGGTGGAACGAGGTCAGAATTGGAGGCGTTAGAAATGAATTAGAAAACTCGGAAATGGGAAGGAAGAGAAAGGAAAAGCGAGGGAAAGGACATGCTCTAAATACAGCGAACGGTCGAACCGGAAGTTCAGGAGAGATTACACTTTCTCTTAATAAAGCGTTTTTCCTGTTCTCCTTTTCACCACCCAGCACTGGAACCGATCACACTTGAAATTTAAAACTCGATTTATTTCCATTCTTACGAGTGTTATTATCGTCGGCCCGTTATTTTCTTTTTATTATTATTGTTATTAGTCATCCACGTTATTCAACGAGTTTCTTTTCTTGCGGTGGCTGGAAGTCCAAATATCAGCAGAGAAGGAAAGGGGGGGGGGGGGGGTTAAAAAGGGCCCGACATTCGAAAATTGATTTTTTTTTTGGAGGACTTGGTGATTTTGTTTCGTGTCGTTTACTAACTGATAACTTAATAGGGCTTTTATCTTTTATGCTATTTTTTTTGCGAAACACGCAAAGATTCAATTGTGTGGCTTATAAGGAGCGGGCACGGTTGGAGGGTAAACCGCACTTCCCATCTGGATGCACAAAATAATTTTTGCGGACTCCGCCTACGGGAGAAATAAGTTACCTTGCGGGAAAGTCGGTATATTGCAAATTATTAAAGAATGCGGCGAAATTTTCACTTATAAAAAAGGTTTGATTTTGCAAGTAGCGGAGGATTCGAGAGTAAGTTTCTGATGAATTTCATTGTGGAAGTGTTGAAGTCATGGCTGGTCTAGCGGAGGAGTGTGCAATCCATAGACAAATGTGCTTTTTTTCTCCTCTTCTTTTTATTATTTTGAGTGAAAAGACTTTGTTAGGATTGTTCACAAAGTACTGTCGCCTATGTTTGTAAGTGAGAATTATAACTTTTGCAGTACCTCTTTACAGTTCTATTACCGATGAATGCAGATTAATGGACCTACGACTATTACCCAGCATCATAAAAATAACAAAGTTGAAAGAGATATATATAGGATCCTGTATGACCACAATCACCCGGTGTCAAACATAACAACAATAAAACATAGAATTGGTTAATAACTCAAACATCTAGCCTGTCATTAAGTTATAAAACTGAAACTCCACATATATCAGCAATATTTTTAAGTATAACTTTTCTTTACAAGAGCGGAATCAGATGCGTTATTTTTGAAAAATAATACATTGAACTGTAACCAATATCTTTATGAACTTTTCTTAATGTTTTTTGACACAATACCCCTAAGACGTATTATTATTATCATTGTAATTATTATTATGAATGCCAGAAAAGACTACAGAATTTCGTATCTGGACTGTGAGCATTTTTTTTTTATTTGAAGAAAATTTAATAATGGAGTACGTTTAAATACGTGTCATTTGAGTCCAACAGAGATGGATTCGTTCCATTGTCCACAACATTTCTCGTGAGAATTTCGATGATGTCATTTGATGTAAGTAATGTAATAAACGTATTAATAATGCTCTTGTTATTTTTCCACTTTCAATTATGGTAAATTCATCGGCGTTCAATATGCAATCGATCTTTTTTGACCTAAGCTTCGAATGGAAATCATACACTGAATCGAGTAATTATATCGATCGAGACACTGGAGATTATGAATTAATAATAAGTTGGCATTGTGTTTTATTGTTTTTTGGTGACACTGAATCATAAACAGGAAGTGACGAATATGGAAGAATTGGGTTGGCTTATGTAAAAAAAAAAAAATTATCAAAATTTATTCAAAGCTCATTTTAGAAAACCGTATTTAATTCAACCCTTTTATGAATTCAACTGCTTAGCCACAAGCATCACCATGCTTGGCCATAAAATATT
Organism: Rhysida immarginata; assembly: GCA_023313115.1. Taxonomy (NCBI): domain Eukaryota; kingdom Metazoa; phylum Arthropoda; class Chilopoda; order Scolopendromorpha; family Scolopendridae; genus Rhysida; species Rhysida immarginata. Next base: position 4,653,190 of record JAHWFO010034948.1, on the reverse strand, counting down.
GACATAGTAAAGAGGAAAAAAAATGGAAGTACATTATTTGTCGTAAAAGTTGTCATTGTGAGGATTAAATATATAAATATATATGTGTGTGTGTGCATTTCACCGCTATCATTGCATACAGTATGCTTGTGTGATTGTCGTCAGCTTCTTCCTTCTCCTGCCTTTGGCTCTGCCTCTACAGCGTTTTCATCGATCGATGCCGTGTAGAGCTAACGCCCCGAGATCTGCTCGGCAAAAGTCAATAAAAATGCCCTTGGAATGGGGAGGAGGAGGAGGGCAACCAACCAACCTGGGCTAGAGAAGAAGGCAAGAAAGTGGCGGATAGACAGCGCAAAAGAGAAGACGAAGGGGGTGAAAAGAGAAGGGGGAGAGAAAATATAAAAGCAAGAGGCTTTTCTCTCTCTCTTTCAGGCCAGGAAGTGCGCGGCCACAGACTATAACGTTGGCAGTCGGGGCTCCACTTTGGATAATTACTCAAATGCCTAATGGAAACTGGTTAGCATTATGTAATGGCTCACGAATCATGGTGAGAGAGAGAGAGGGACAGAGAGAGATCAATACGCACAAAACCCTCGTCCGCTTTACGTGCGAAGGGAGGAGAAACGTGAAAATCAGAATGAATATGGAAATAAAAAAAAAAAAAAAGGAAAAAATATGAAGAACGTGGATAAAGGAGAAAGGGAGGAAAATTAGAATAATATATTTCCTATAGGAGTTTTCCTCCTCATGCAAAGAAGCGGCGATGGCTTCTGCTGATATAGGTTAGGCGATCAGAAAAATTCTTGCGAGGGAGGAAATTTGAGAGTAAGAAGAGGTTCATATGAAGACGATGCAGTATGGTAATAGGGATGGAAGAGGATTTTTCTCTATTTTAATACTGTCCTCTTCAGTTTTGTAATAGCACTGGGTTTATAGACTAGTTTATTTTTAATAGTACCTTCAGTCAAATAAATACCGGGAATTGTTCAATAAAACACAAAATATTTGTTTAATCATCCAAATCGGCCTCGGTGGCTCAGCGGTTGCGTGATCGCCTCTGAAGCCCGAGTATGCGGGTTCGATCCCGGCCGAGGACGACGAGGATTTTTCAGGGGGAAATCCTGAGATCTTGCACTTCCTTCGGAAGGGAAGTAAAGCCGTTGGTCCCGTGTAGTCGTTTGCCGGCTGCACGTTAAAGAACCCTTGCGAGGCAAAATTTGCGGCCCCTATAACGCCGTCCTGAAATGACCATGGCAGTTGAAAAGGACGTTAATACCAAACAAACCAAACTTAATCATCCTAATTTATTTTGTCGCCTTCAAAATATACCCTAGTCACTAATTTTGGCGATACACTAATGCCACGAATAATCTAGTCGTCGAAACACTTTTCTAGGCACTTTCCGGTGTGGCCTTCAACATCTTCTGGGAAATTTGTTTTAAGCACTCAAAACATAACTTGAGTTTGGGAAACAAGAAAAAATATCACACGGGGCGAATATGGTGTTTCGTCGATAACATTCGTTGCTTTTGATCAAAATTTCGCGTACAATGGTCGATGTGTGAAACGGCGCATTATCGTGATACAAAAATCAAAGAACTGTCCTTCTACAAATCTGACCTTTTCCAAAGCTTCAGCACATGAAATTTCTTTGGTAACACAAAATTTGAGCCAAACTTTGTTCGATATGTTTATTCATTGCAAAAATCGCTGACTATACTTTTGGTCGATTAACAAAACCAACAGCTGTAAATAAATGGTTAGCAGATTGTAACAATTGAAGATATTGGGGCTGTCTTATAGCCAAAAAATTTTTTTCATATCTTATATGCCTGCTTTTTAAATGAGAATTTCTCGGTATTTATCTGACTGAATTTAAAATTCGCCGTTAATTCATTAATGTTTGAAAAAGATTTATCTTAACGAGAAATTATAAATAAAGGCATGATTGAAAAAAAATTAAAAAAAAAAAGTAGGCTAAACCTTAACCGATTTACTTCGAGGAGTAGTTTCAATTTGAAAAGTTATTTTTACATATAATTCCATATTTTGAAAAAATAGCAATTTAAGGCAAATTTCCGAGAGCATACTTGGGTCATTAATTTTGGTCGGGGAAATGACTTTCGGGCGAGGAATTTCTCCTTTACGACGTCACATGTGATTATTGGTAAACGTCGACGGCTTATGTAAATATAGGTTTTGGCGGGTACAGCTGGATTTGTTTTCCCAGATTTTTTAAGCAGTGAAAAATGAGACAAGTTAACTCTCCGAACGCACTCCGAGTCATGGACGAGGCTGAAAATAATGATTCAAAACTAAAATTATCTGGTGCGCGGGAAAAAAATGAAAAATGACAACTTGCAGAAGCAGTTTGTTGTTTTTAGCGAAAGCATAAAAGGAGGTGCCAAGAAAAAATCTGGATTTCGTTTATCATCACCACTTTCGGCCCAACAACACCAAATGGATCAGCCAAGAAAAAGGGGAACTCAAAACACGCTTCTCTTGTCTTTGAACCTAATGTAATAGAATCGGCTTGAACCGCAGGCCATTCGTGAAGTGTTTTCGCTGAAAGGTAAACCGAACCAATCACTTTATATAAATTTAATATTTCCAAGATCATGAACCGTTCCGCCAAAATTAATTTGAAAAGTTGTAGGCGGTGAACGAAACTAAATTAATTTTGGTGTATCTACTAATGTGTCAGTGATCGTTTCAAATGCTTTATAAATTGCATTAATTTTACGTGTAATAAAATTTAACGCTTTTGCAGAATGAAATTTTGTAATAATTCAATAACAGCAACGCGAAAAAAACCGAGCAATATTCTCAAAACGAAGGAAAGAAATAAACAATGAAAAGTTCATTGGGTTTTACAAGATGTTTTAATCCAAATGGTTTACTTTTGTAAGCCGACATCATTTTTATGAACAACCTTATGTTAGTGTCCCTATTATAGCATACATTACTCCATAGAGAAAATGCGACTAAATGAAAATTTTGTCGCAGCTTGGTGTTTAGATAAACAAATTATGGAAATTCTTTGCAGATTCTAGTCAACAAAGTCATTGGAGAGTGCGATTAAAATATGTCAAAGATGTAGAGGTATTGAATATTCCAATACCGACAAAGACATTTTGTCGTAGATTGAATAAGGTAGACTTGCGGCCTTTGCGAACACATTCCCTAACATCAAGCTATCGTCGTGCACGCTTGCAGTAGGTTACAGCAAGCCTATCAAGCGTGACGAATGGCATACTGTGGTGTTCAGTGTTGATCAGAGTGCGAATCTGGAGGCGACGTGGCAATCGGATTGATCCTTTTATCATTTTTGAGAGCCACATAGCTCGTCAACCTGAAGTCATGGTTGAGATGGCATCAACTACAACATTGTTATCTTACAACGGGTACTTTGTCAGCACAGCAATACATTGATTAAGATCTTCAGGTCGTTTCATTACTTTACGTTAGGACATGTGAAATATCATTTTTCCGCAAGACATCGCATGACCACAGATGACGCGCACATCAATATATCCCAGTGTTTCCTTGGTCGGCACCATCTCCAATTCTTTCTCCAACTGAGACTCTTCGGGACATGATTGGACTTCGAATTTATGCTCTCCAACAATCCTGAAATGAAGATAAACTCTGGATGTTGGCGAATACCACATGGACCAGAAAACGCCATTCTGAGTTGAATTCGCCTTGTCGCTGGATATGCAGTTTTGAATTGAAAAACTACCGAAAACGCAATTGGCACAATCAGTCCATGAATTATCGCTCCATATGGTGGGCCTACTACTTACTAAACTCACTGTATATTCAACCACCGGGCATATGTGATTTGTTTGAAATTAAAATCATTTTTTAGAGCGTGTGCCAAGTTTTGAAGCAAATTTTCATGATGTTGCATTGTCTCTGCGATGTAGTGTATAAATGATTTTCGTCGATATAGATTTCCTTTTGTCTTTTATTTTTATTAAGCAATAATTTTCCCCCTTCACTAGAATCGTGGGTGTTGACGGATTTCTGAAATGGTGTTTGGTTTTATATAAAAGGGGAGGGACACTGTCATTGATAATTCATAATTGAAGAGGGACGAAAAAAAAATTTACTCAAATGACTCATTGAATCTCTTTTATCCCCTTTTTTTTTCTTTTTTAGGGATAAAAGATTTTCGAGAGGAAAGAAAAATTATGAAGAAGGGTGTTGATATATCATTAAAAATAACGACGAGATAACTAAATAACATTGCGTGGGAGATGGGGAGAAAGGGAAAAGTCTCGATTTGTTGACAAATGCGATAAGCGCAACGACTGTCATACAGGCACTCAGTCGTCGATGACTCACGACGACAAAACGACCCAAATGCTCGGCTCAAAAGATGGAATTACCCTCTCTCTCTCTCTCTTACACAAACCTCACAAAGCCCCCACCATCCTTCTGTCCTCGTCCTTTGTCGCTCGAAATTTCGCTAAAATTCATTAATGAAGTGTTGTCGATCTTCAAGCAAGTATGCTTCCTACGGTATGCAAATTGGATGAGTGAAATCCTTTTTGGTTGTGTCATTGTGTACAGTTGTAATAACGATATAGTAGTATTTCAGCGTAATTAACAGATTTTCTCACGTTTCGCCCATTATTCTTACGGGTTATTCATTTTCTCTGTGAGTGTGTGTGTGTGTGTGTGCCGACTTCATGATGTGAATAGTAATGTTTTACAATAAGGATTAGCCGTTAATGTTGGCAATGAGTGTTCTTCATAAAGCGAGAAATGTAGGGTGGAATTCCGTGGCTCCATTAATGCCGCTATTTGTAAGCCGTACTTTGTAAAACTCCACTCTACAAATGGTTTAGCGATAACAAGCGCTTTATAATAACGTTTTAAATCCGTCGCCGTCCATCAAAACAACGATGGCACTCGTTGTCAAGGCCCCGGCAATTTTACAGGTGGAAGGAGTTTTGATAAACTGCAAATTGAAAAATTGTAGCCTGCGTTTTAATTTGCGAATTAAATTTACGTGGCCCAATAAAGAAGAACGATAACGATTTCGACGCCGATTCGCTTGCCTCTATATCTTTCTCTCTCTGTTTTTTTAATCTTCC
>JAHWFO010034948.1:4603807-4648006 GCA_023313115.1 Rhysida immarginata | reverse complement strand
GTTGAGGTATAAAAACCCCAATTAAACCGATTAACGGGGCTAATTAAAAAATATATATGTATCATGAAAGTGAAGTTCTTTTAATTTTCTTTTTAATCTCAGCGCATTCCGTAAAGGGCAAGGCAGTAGTTGAGAACAAGCAATTAAAATAATTTGGAGTGCAGTAATGCAGTGATAATTAACAGGAAATAAAGGATCGATTAAAGAACACGGATGCGTGCAGTATCCATTCCGTAGGAATGAATTTTGGTGGGCCATGCTGCGTCTTTTCAATTAGTCATAAGCAAAAGAGACGTTAAACCAACAAGGACTTATTGTGAAAAATAACCAATTAATAGCGGCTCATTTAATGACGCTGGCAGCGGTGTTGGCTGCAATTTCTTCGATTCCGACCGAATGCACGAATAAGCGAAAATGTCAGATTGATAAACAGTTGTTCCTACGGACAGACAGACAGACATACATAGAGAGAGAGAGAGAGAGAGAGAGAGATGGCTGAGGCAGGAGAGTAAGACAAGGGAGTCGAGCAATTCTGCTTGAGTAGATTCACTTTTTTTTTTTCTTTCTCTGGCGTTGGCCACATGGCGCGGCCGTTGTACATCATTAGGCCCTCGCGGGAAAGAAATCGGCCAATCAGAGAGCTTCATTGTTGATTTAATTACAAAGCCGATCGAGGTACCCGAGCATGAAGGCAACTTCGCCTCCGTGGCCACCCGTGAGATTAAAAGCCCAGGCTCATTTGAATAGAATTGTATGGAGCGGGGAAACAAACTTTCTCCCCCCACTCTTTTCCCCTCCAATTTCACATAAAAAAACCAATAATTATCTTAAGAAATTCACCAATAACTTTACTGTCTTACATAAAAGGGATGGTTAAGCACTTTTTATCCTGCGAACATAATTGACTTCGGCTGTTAAGAAGAAGCGTGGAATTAGTTTTCTTTGTGATGGAATGAAAAACAAATACGAAGAACTATATACTTAATTGGCTTTAGAAAAATGCTTTATTTAGAAATACTTATTCAACTTTCTTGTTTGAGTTGCCAAAATGTATGATATTATCAAGAGTTCTTTAATCAGTCAACAATGAAATGCTTTGTATGACAGTTTAAGTTTTTGTAGAGTTCAGAAAATAGATTCAAATAGTGGTACCGATATTTATTACAATAGATTCGAATTTTGTTAAGGTGAGAGCTACGATTACCATCCTATTATAGGTCAACTTTAATTTCATTAACACATATTTTGGAGCTGAGAACCAGAACTGAGCTGTATAAGATAATTATCTTTAATTTAATAACTGGAACTAATTCTTATTAATGAGAAATTGTTTTTAATTTTTGATAAGAAAAACAAGTTTATTTAATTTAGTCACTAGACTTTCATGTGGTTTTTGAAAGTCAAGTTCAATATATACTTTTAGGGAAAATTATGTTATGGCCTGGAGATCTGGTTCACCTCTATGGTCCAAAGGCTGGAGCATAAAGTCTTACGCATTTCGAGAATTATTAATTCTTTTAATCTTTTCCAGTGATTTAACCTCGATGTTGTTTTCTATCACATTTGCAGCCAGTGTGGCTCTTCGTAAATTTTTAACAAACCGCAATGGTGCTACAGAATCTAGCTTCCTTCTTGATGACCTCAGCTTTCTACCTCTTGTATCAACGATCGCTCAGGATACAAGATTTTACAAAAATGAATTTTAGATATAAACAATTCATGGTTATTTGCAAACAATCACGCTAATCGTCATCGTAAAGAAGGGCATCACAAAACTGCTCCAAAAGGCAAAATCCATAGAGCGGCAGATAAATGTTTAATTTTTAATAATAAAATTCCAGTGAAGTGACCATTCACTGAACTCCAAGATAAATAGATAGGGGGTTTGAGTGACCATTTACAAGGACAGAGTTTCAAGAGGGCAATGAGATAGCCAGTGTAGAAATCCAAACAATCAGGATTTCTATTGTAATCTCTGTAGACTAGCTGAATGTTTTAAGAATTTTAAACAGTGCAACGATTTTTTTGTATACAAATTCACTTGTACATCAACTTCATGTATGAATCGTAAGGTCCATAGGGATCAATATTGGTTACAAGTTTGTATGAGTTATTTAATATTGATATCTTCTAAGTTGATACTATTAAAGAGTTTATTTGGCTAGGATATCTTATGGATGGGGAGTGCAAATGTTTATTCTAATAGTGTACTTGCATTTTTTTAAAATTTAGATTTATAATCACTGTAACATCTATTATTTTATTAACGTGTTACTGTTCCAAAGTGCCCACATGATTTCTATAGATTTAATGTTGTTACTCGAATACTTGCCTATTACCCCTCTGGATGGAAACATTTCCGTAGGGTAAACATTAAAATGTTGCTCTATATTTTGCGTGTGCTTTGTTAGTACGCATCATTAAGGCAATAAAACGACCTTGATGACAATAACAGATGATGGCACGTATGATCGTGGTCGGAGTCGCCTGTTCTTAAGAGTTCATTACACCTTTCTCTCGAAAACAACACACTTACTGATTCATAGTCTGCCAAGCGTAACTACATTTTGGACATACGTGTAATAAGAGACCGATAAGCAGATGACGTTAAGTACCAAAAGGTTCTTTGTTTTTACTTTTACTGTCTGTTACTTGATTTCTGGAAACGTATGAAGGATTTTCAAATCTGATTTCGCCAATATACCTAATTGGATAGGGCTTGGACAAGTTCGAAGATGTCTAAATCGGTTCAATAGCACGTATTCTGGCGGTTCTAACTCATTAATACTAATGGCTTAATTAACACATCAATCATTTTGTATTAATATGCGTAATGAACCCAACATCTTATGTTGAACATTTAAGTGCTGTTGACTTGGAGTACGCGCGCATTACGATAGCACGTGCTGCTGAATGAAGAATTACAAATCTATAATAGTTAGGCAACTGTGACTATTTATACTTTTTGGCGCTTGATTAAGATATTTGTTAATAGTTTATTTGAAAATCTCTTAAATTCTGTTTGTCGAGAGTTTCATCTTTCTCTATAACCTCCGGAGGTTCGGTTTCCTTTTTCAGTTCTTTCGATTTCAGATTTTATCTCCGCGCCCATCTCAATAGGACAGTCGCTCCTTTCTTATCTGTTTCTTCCTTCTTCAAATATAATATAATAACAAAAAAAAACAACTTTCCAAATCATCAACGATATATTTTTTCATGATATTCGAAAAGACATCGACCAGTATTTTCAATATTATTATTTTTCATTTTTAATGGTAAAGGTTTCCCTGCCTCCCCGATCCCCACACCACTAAATGCGCTCTCAAAACCCCCTTCTCCTCGTTCTTTTTTATTCCCTTTCCCTTTTTCTTTTTCTCTCTCCCTTTCTCATTTTACATGCTTGCCTGGGTTCCTTTTCCCCTCGCCATTATGCGCACGTGTTGTCGCGAGTATTTCTCACACCCACTGGCGACCGACATGCCTCGCGTGCCTCCCGTCAGCGGTAGCGCCATCTTGCGTCGACTTCCACCTGCCGCCTGACTTCACGGCAATTACGAAGTGCGCCTGCGCAGCTGCTAAGGAATTCAACCCCCCCCCCCCTCCCCACCCCACCATCCCCATCTCCATCCACCCACCCTTAGAAGCATTGTGACTTAACATACCCTCCTCCTTCTACCACTCTTCCTTTTACCCCCGCTCTCTCTTGTCCAATATTCGCTCCTCTCTCTTCCCGTGAAAGATTGCTTCGAGTTTTCGGCGCTCGTAAACGTCATGGCGTTTCTCTTTTTCTTCCTTCCCTTCCTTTTCTTTTCTTTTTTCCTCTCTCCTTTTTTTTTTTTTTTTTTTTTTTTTTTTTAAAGGGGGCGTTTTAGTGTCGTTTCACTGACATTGCAATTTCCCTACAGATGTCGCGAGCTTCACCACTCGAAATTTTTCGTAATCGATAATCAGAGAAAGATTTTTGCAAAGTTTTCGTTTGCAAAGCGCTATCGACGACCGTAGGAAAAGGGGAAAAAGAAAGGAAAAGAAAGCGAGAGTTAATGAAAAAGATATTTTGTTTACTAAACGGTAAACCTTAATGATGGCAAAAACCACCGACATAAAACTTGCAAATGGAGCAATTTCGAATTGACGTTGATTAATATCTTTGCAATTAAATGACACATAAATGGTAAAATGGAAACCAGAAGTTATTATTTTGATGAAAAAAAGGAGAAGCTTCCGTTTTTATTAGGTTCTATATGACCCTAATATGTCCCCTCCCCCCTTCCAAGCCTTATAGATATTTCTGAAAATTTATTTGTCACGAAAGATCTCCTAACCGGTAAATGGTATAAAAATACTTTTTTGAGTATCTAACTATTCATGCCGTTAGTTATTCTCTGCTTCATAAAGAAGTGTCTCTACTGAGTGGTAATAAAGCTCGAGTTCGGTTTTCTGGTGAGGATTTTTTATTTCTTTTAATAACTAGTCAAAATACCTACAGAATAATAAATCAACTGGGAAAAAAATTGCCCTATTTGCCAGCGTAAAATACACCTATTTTCTTCCGAAAATGAGATCTAAAAATGAGGCGCGTCTTATACATTGATAAAACTGCAAATGCGCTTAATCCAAATCAATGAAACTCAATTTAAACAATCTCAGGGAAGTTTAAATTTAAAAAGTTATCATGAATACTCCCAAGATGTCAAAAATGATTAACATGTCGCGGCTTTTCCTAGGAGAGCAGAGCATTGAGTCAAACACTTTTGTATTAACATACTCTCTCTCTTCTAATAGCACACATACTTGTTACAGCAATCCTGCAGCTTGTTTAAACCATTTAAAATATTACGGATTTCTTACGGATAAAATTTATTTTATTTATTCAATGGAACCCAATACGTCCATCCAGGGCCTGTATTGACGACTGCTGTATGATGGTCGCAGCAGCCGGGGGGAGGGGTGAAGACTGTGTGGCACTGATGGTCGCCCATCCAGTGACTAGCCGTGACTAATGTTGCTTAACTTTACAGAAGTTGTGTGTTCAGTGGAAGCTCACCAGGCCACGGCCTCCCCAGATCTTGGCAAATAAACTTGGCTAATCTGAAAACTTCTTGACATTGTGCTAGTCAGAGAATTTGAGAACCAAATTTGGAGAAGAGGTTTTATGGTCCAAATTTGAGGCCAATTTCTTCAATTTTCCAAAAGGTTTCGTGGCTGTGTATGTGGCCACATTGTCTTGCAAAAAACGGTACTCTCCGACTCGGCTTGGATGACACGTAAAACCCAAATTCCCTGGAAATCTACATGATTTCCGCTGCGTCTTAGTAGAAGTCCATCGGTCTTCGAGCATCAGTTTACGAATGGCATTCGCATTTTTTGCCATGTTGTTGCAGAAAGCTATCGAAACAACATGGAAACGTTCGACCATAAGAAGGAAATTCCTCTCCTTCGCTTCTTTCTCTTGCAAAAATAAAAACTTTATCAAGAGCGCTGCTCAATTTTGCTGAACATTGGTTATGAGACCGCCAACTTTGTGACATCACCACGTGGATGACCTCGCGAACGTTCACCATTTTTTTTTTAATAGAGAAGTACTGCTATATATACAACTCAGCTGTTCATTCCTTGTAGGAAAAGCCGTGAAATATCAGCACCCTCTCGTAATTAAAATTATCGAATGCATTCTGAATAGGATTTGCCTAAATTGGTTATAAGAAATCTCAGCAAGAATACTTAAACATTTTATGAAACTAAGCAATTTCTCATATAACAGGTTATTAATTAAACCAGATCCGTTTATTTAATTCTCATCTGATAAATTTTCCGATAAAAATAATAGCCACGACGTCATACACGCATGGCCCTTTATCATCCAGTCGGTGCAGTCACAGCTTTCACTGCAATCGACAAACTTAGCTCGCAATTTATTTGTCGACTTATTTATTATGGATCAATTTTTAACTAAAATCATAAAATAATTTTACACAGTCATGGAAAAAAACTGCTTGCATCCTTCGTTCAATTGCACGTGCACAAATGAAATACCACGCCATTTGTCAAAATTCTTATTTTCGCATCGCATAAGGCGGAAATAATTAACGCCACCTAATAAAATAATGTCCTAATAGTAGTATAGTAAATGTTACTACGAGCTCACCTAATTTTAAGGGGTAAATTTTCATCCAAAATCATTAAAAAGCAGATATAAAATTAAGAAATATTTAAAAATTTAACATTTTTTGTTAAAAAAACATCCCCTTAATCTAAAAAACATACCCCTTAAAAATGTGAGCGTTATTAGAACAACTACGAGAGCGCCTAATTTTAAGGGGATAAAAATAGTACTAAAAACACCCAATTTGAACTACAAATTAACCTCAATATTGATGTATTTAGTGCCTCTTGGGTGTTTTTAGTGCCCCTTAATTCCTTAAAACATCAAATTATTCCGAGCTCAATTCGATTAAGGGGCAACTTTTCACCTCAAAATCATAAAAAAACAAGAGAAAAATAAAAAAAAATATTAAAATTTAATAACAAACATTGAAAACATCATCCCTTAATTTATTTTTGAGCATTTTTTTCATGTTTTTGTCAAATCAATAATTAAAAATTTAAGGGCAGTTTTTTACCTCAAAAACATAAAAAAATTAAAATTTTTAATAATAAAACATCAAAAAATCACACCCCTTAAACTTGTAAAAAATAACACGAGCGCAATTCGATTAAGGGGTAACTTTTAACTCCAAAACTAATAAAAAACAATGACATTTTACAAAAAAATCACACTCCTTAAACTTATAAAAAAAACGAGAGCGCAATTCGATTAAGGGGCAACTTTTCACCCCTAAACAATAACCCACCCACCAAATTTTTATCATTTTCACACAGAAGCATATCCCTTATACTACTTTTTACCATCATTTTTTTTTCAGCACAAATTTAATTTAAATCACTAGGTTAAAAATATTAACAAAAACACCAAAATTTTATCCTTGTCCTTCAAACTACTGTAGGCAGTTTCTACACTAACAGTTCCTGCATCGAGCACTCCGGCGACACAAATGTTGGGACCATGTTTTATAAGCTTCTAGAATTAAGTGCAACATTTTAAAAATTAATTAAAATAGCAAACAACCCAAATATTATAACAATAGCACCCTGTAACACTAGACTGTGTTATAAGCACACAATAATCAACATTATAATGTTTATGAAATAGTGAAATAGTTACACAACTAATTTTGCCCCAGCTTCATTTTTATTTGATATCATATATGCATACTTACCAAAAATTTACTTTATATCCACGACATCTTGGGAAGAATCGGTAGTAATGTCCTGCAGTGATAATATCTTAGCCTTGTTTTCTTTTAACTTTATTAACACATCTCTCAACTCAACAGTTTGGTTTTTGATTATTCGTTTTAAATTTCGCTTTTTTACCCCCAACTTTCGGTTTTCTGTTTTTAGCTTTCCAATATCGGCGTCTCTAGCAGATATATCATAGTTAAAGGCTGTTGTGGATAGGAATTTTAAAACCTCCTTCGTTGCCTCTTCATTAATTTGGCTGGTAGATTGTTGCTGATCCATGAAAATTTTCCAAGTTCAAAAGCGTGGCGATAATATGGTATCGACACACTTGACAAACCGTGTCAATACTATGTGTAGTGCATGGTGATTACGTGTGTATAAAATAATTTTCTACAGTCGCTATGAATCACAAGGAAAATACTGTTATCAGCAGGAAGCAGTACTGTACTACCACTCCCAGCTTAGCAAAGCAGCTTGTCAGCGACCCTTTTTGCTTTTGTGCACTCTTACCTAAAAAATGAGCAACACAAGTATGTGACCGTAATACCATTCCCTGGTAATACTTCTAGGTATACAACTTTTAGCTAACATGTGTTCATACTCTGTACCAACATTTACATAGTTTAATATTACGGTACTAGCAGAGTTAACTCATGCACAGCATAGGTATGTGTCCGTGTGCATAGGTATCTGTACTTCCAGGAATTAGAAATCTTTTATCATCTTTCCAACTTAGTGATTTTTTATTTAATTCTTCTGTATAAATTTCATGCTTATGACTTCTAATAACATGCTGTTTATGTAAGTATTCTTTCTGACTGAACAAACAATTTTTATAGTCCTCAAATTGAATTTCTTTCTTTAATACGGCTTTTTTAATTCCTTTCAATCGTTTGTCTACCTTATTGTCTGTTCTGTATGCATACATTTTACTTCGTAACCCAATAAATTCCAACATTTGTTTTCCGTTTAGCTCATCTTTCATTTTACCGATAACCTTTTTGTTCCTTTCGGACCACAGGTAGTGATCTTTAGGATAATCAGAGGTATCAAATAAATCAGAATTATTTTTCATAAAAGTATAATAATCGTGATTTTTGAGTTCAAATATGTAGGAATCGGTGTCGACATAAAGTAATTTTATATTATCATTAAATTCATTTTTTAAAACATTATAGTAAAAATCATACATTAGAGCTTTAGATAAATCTAATACGGCTTGCCCTATATAAATTGGTTTATCAAATTTAACGGATGTGTTATTGTTATATATATTCGGGCGCCACCTGCTCTCACATACCATGTAAGTGATGTCATACGGGCTGAGAGGGTTGAACTATAAAATCCTTTACCCATAACCCTTCCGGGGTCATCTTTTGTGCAATTACTAGTTACTTACTTCCTTGTTGGGGGAATTCAGTAGGATATGCGTTGTTATGGGGTGTGCATGAAGAACTCCCTCTCTCTCTCCCTAACAGGAGACGATCCATGAGATATTGTAAATATGTAATGTATCTATTATTAATTAATCATGCTAATAAAATTGTTATAAAAAACTAACATTTATAATTATGTACAGCCACTAAATGTTCACTGAAAATCGTTCTTGATTTAAAATTAGGTTTATTTATTGCTTTCTGAACTTTATTTTCATCACAGTATAATTTAATATTTTGTTGTTTTCTAACTGATTGCATACTTTTACCAAATACACTATTTGACATTAATTTCCAAAAATCTTTTTCAAAATCATTTTTTGCTTTCTGTCGCTGTTCAGTATTAAATTTAATATATGGGGCAATAAAATCAGATTGAGTAAATTTAATTCCTCTGTGAATTTTTGTTATTTTCATTCCCAATTCTGTATATAGTTTTAATATTTTATAGTAAACAACATAATTCTTTTTATCATAAAAGTGACATAATAATTTAGGAACTTTACCATTGGGGGGTATTGCATTCTCTGGTGCAAGTGGAAGGTCATTGAACCTTTTATGAAGTTCTTTTGGAAATGATAAATCTACTTCTAAAACAAATCCAGTATCTCCATCAGACTTTAAGTGGTAATCTAAATCATTTAGTTCGTCTTCACTCATCCATTTAAAATCTTTTTGAGGTAATTTTTGAGATAAACTATGACCATATAAATTATTCATATCATTATAGTGAATTTGAGTGTTCTTGTCTGCTTTAGAATATCTGTTGGAGCACTGACTTATTCCACCTCTTATTCCTTTCTCAAAAAATAAATACATTTCATAATCCATTAATTGTTCTAACTCCACTGTAGTGTATTTAAGCATACAGTCCCAAGCTAAAGCTGGCGTTGTATAATACCAAACTGGATCAAGACCATAGGAACTGTTTAAGGCTAAATCTCTAAAATTCTCAAACACATCTGCTAATAACAAAACGTCTAATTTTAAATATAAATCATGCCATTCACCTAAATCTTTAATTTTTAATTTATTCCATACTTTTTGAGCATGATCATATTCAGACCAACTTATACTTTCTTGGGTTAAATTAGAATAAAATTTTTCAATTGAAGGTAAATTAGTTTCACTAAATCGATCAAACGAATTCATATACTCATAGGGATAGATACCTTTTCTTATAGTTCGACTACCTTGCTTCCTAAATATTTTATTTAATTCTTCATTTGAAAAGTATTTTATTATTTCTCTTAGCTGTTCCGGTTCTAAATTCGATGATAAATTATCTAAACTGCTTGCTAAAAATCTAAATGAATCAATAAATCTTAGTTCAATTAAACCTTCATTTAACTTCAATACTTTACTAAAAGAAATGTATTTTTCTTCATTATCCGGAATTAATTTCAAATTTGATTTGTCCTCACCCAAATTCTTAACAAATAGATGGGCATCATAGGATGATAGGTTATGAAAGAATATAGGAATAAAAGGTGGTTGTTTATATTTTAAATTACAATTATTACAAGCCGGCCCTCTGTATTTTCCAGTATAATGATCATGGTCGCGCACCTTTGGGTTCTTATCTGAAAATGATCCTTGACATAAATAACATTCCTTAGCTTCTAAATGTTTAATTTTTAATTCCTTTGTAAATTTCATATCTTCGTTTTTCTTTAATAATTTTATAATTGTTTTTGCATGTTCAGTTAATTGTTCTATAAATATTTTATCTGCATTTTCTCCTCTATAAATTTCTAAAGGATTTTGAATATTTCCATAGACACTCTTTATATAAAGGCCATAACTGCAAGGAATGTGTAACTGAGTCTTCTGAGTATATGAATTTTCTGGATTAGGTTCACATGTCTGAATTGGCTGTAAGATTGATTCAAAATCACAATAAATCACGTACGTGTGTCTAAGCATTCTTTGCATATTATTAAATGATATTGTAGGTTTAATTTCTGTTCCATTTTCTAAAATTTTTGATTTAGGCATAACAGGTAAACAGGTTTCATTATTATTACATATTACTTGATGTTTCTTAACAGCTTCTTCAGTTCTAGCTGAATAATTCAAACATCTTCTACAGAAATATTTTTTATTATTATTAATTTCTAATTGGTTATTTAATAAACGACTTAAACTTTTTATCCAACAGTAATGGTTTTTGGTGCTGTTGCCAAAATAAAGCAGGTCAATATTATTTTCAAACTCTTGTTTTTTATTATGATATAATGGGTATATGCTGCCATTTTCATACCCAAATACAGTTACATTAATTTTATTCTTTGCTTCAAATTTAGGTATCTGATCAATAGTAACCGGATATTTTACACAATCAAAATCTAAGTTATGATTAATGTGTTTATATTTGGATGGCCTTTCTTTATTTTTTTCTGGTTCATATAAACAAGATAACACACTATATTTAAAGCACTCATTATCAGTATTTTTAACATTAATACAAGCTTGCTTAGCTTCTATCCATTCTGGTAATTTTATATACGAACTTCCACTTAATGGTTTATATTTATTAATATTAATTCTTAAATTGTTTATTCTGCTTATAGCCCAGCCCGATCCTTTCGCTTCTAATTCATCACATCTGGCTATAAATAGATCTCTTTGAGTATCCCAGAAATTATTAAGCTCTTCAAACGATCTGATTATTACATTGGGTAACTGAAACTTGTGAACCATTTCTTGTTCTAAATTTTTAAATTCACATTCTAACTCTAAATTAATTTTTATGTTTTTATGCATATCTAAAGCATTTTTAATAAGATTATTTGCTTTATCTTTAATTGAATCCATATAGCTTGGCATGTCAGTATCACCTTCTTTATTGTTATGTTGATAGGTTAATAATCTACCTTTAAAAGCAACCTCAACTAAAATAAAATCTGGTTCAGGATTATGTTTTGCTTTATGAAGCTGAAGTCTAGTTTCTTTAATGTACTTACCACAAATTTCACATTTTATTTGTTTTATTCGTTTTTTCTTTGAGGGTGCTATTATATCTTCATCAAATGGAAATATATCGTTGATTTTCTTATTTTCTTCTTCTCTTTTCTTTTTTTCATATATCCTAATAATTTCTTTTATTAATTCTTCTTTTTTATATCTAGTTATATATTGGATTTTTAATTGTTTGGCGATTCTATATAATTCGGGTAGTTTAAGTTTGTTTAATTTGTGTAAAAGCATTTGATCTTTTCTTATATATTGGCCGCATTTATCACATTTTATTTTCTTAATTCTTTTATTACTATTCACTACTATTATATCATCAAATGGAAATATTTTATTAATTTTCCTGTTTTCTCTTTCTTTTTTTCTATTCTCAAGCTGTTTTATAATTTGTTGTATTAAATCATCCTTATTATAGCTCTTAACATATTTTATATTTAGCTTCTTAGCTATATTATATAATTCAGATAATGTGAGCTCATTTAATTTTTCTTCCACTTCGTGTAGAATCAGAGGTTCTTCCATTATTCGTAGCCAATTTATTATAAAAAAATTATTCAATATTAACCTTACCAGTCAAGTTGTGAAACTACACCAATACCCCTTTTGTGTAATTGAGTTTTTAGGTGTCTGTGATAATGTGTTTTAGTATAATACCTACCACATTCACATAAAAGTCTTTCACAGGTTCTTTCTATTTCACACTTTTTACAACTTTTATCTTTATTGTAATTATAGAAATCATCTAGAGATTTAATTTCTAAACATTTAGAACATCGTGGCTCCATTTATTTAGAAAAGATATTTTCAATAAACCTAATTTTGCTAAAGTTATAATTTTGTTCTCATGTTCTTTAAATTGAGCATTCATATTTCTAATCATAATTCTTTCAAACTCGCTGGTTGCAGAATCTTCTGATCTGTATAAACCTTGCACTCTTCTTTGGAACTCTTCAATTTGTGGTTCTTGGTTTGAAATAATTTGATTCATTTATTTATACCCAATATTTTTTCAATTTAGAAATTGAATACAAATTAGGATTATAAATAAAATTGTTTCATTTAAAGTTGGATTAAATACCTTGGCATTTTGTTGTACAAAAAATAACAATTATTTATGTAGGCTTAGATAATTTGTTATATTTAAATCGTCTTGAAAGCTAAACTCATTTAAAATCTTAGAAATTAATGATTTCTTATTTTATTTTCCCATTGATAATATTTTTCCCTTCAGGAATATTAACTATTTGAATTTTTTCAATATCTTTAAATGTTGGACCTTTGTTACTAGTTTTCATTTCTAATAATTCTTTTTTAGAATATTCGTTAATACCTTTCTTCTCAAATATAGGTTTAAAATCATCTTGAAATTTTATATCTTTTAAAGTTTTATTCATATATCTACTTATCTTCTTATTGTCTTTTGTTTCTATTATCATCGTACTAAACATTTTGTTCATTTCTTCTATACCACTTTCATCATTGTGTTTAGATGCTTGTTTTGTTATAATTTTTTTATATTCCTGTTCTCTGGCTAATAATTTATCAATTATTTCTTGATTTCTAAAATTGGAGTATTTATATATTTCTTTAGTAATATGTGTGTTATTCAATGCTTTAAAAAATTTTATTATCATATCTTTGTATGAATCTGGAAGACCTTTTAGATTTTTAACACCGTTATTGATAGTTTGAATATTATAACCTGATTCTTCGATTAATTCTTGTAATTCAGGTACATTGGTTATTAAATTATCTAATCCTATTAATTCACTCTCACTGGGGGTAAATAATTTGATTTGTTTTTCCATTTATATATATTTTATTTTAGAATATTTACTATACCTTACTATATTACGGGATTTCTTTACCTTACTATATTACTGTATTACCTTACCGCTATACAGCGCCATATCTTACAGTATTACTATACTATAATATGATACTGAATTACAATACTTTACAATAATACCATACTTTAACAAAATATAAAAAATAATATAAATAAATGTCAAGACCGATTACTCCAGATGAATTTGTTAAACTTTTAAAATCTTATAATTTTTTAAATAATTCAATTAATTCTTTTTGTGAAAAATATAAGGTTAATTATAAAACGGTAACAAAATATTTAAAAGCCAATAATATATCCTATAATCAAAAAGGAGTTGTTAATTTACCACCACGAGATAATTATGGGCGTTTTATGTTAAATTTAAAGGTTAAATCACAAATTATAGTAAAACCTAAATCTAATATAAATAATGAAGCTGAGTCAAATAATGTAAAACGCAAGGAAGTTAGATTTCAAGAGCCATTGAAAAAATGTCGATCATTAAAAGACTTGAATAATCTTTAATTAGTTACGATTTCTCATTTGTGTAATTTATAATTATTATTCTTTGGCACATTCATTTTAGTGTATTGTGAGGAAGATTTGTAGTTATTCTTTAATATCTGTAAATCAGATTGTTGTCTCTTTGGTGGTTTGTAATAGAAATGTACATTTAGAAGACTGAGCCCACTTATGCTATATGAAACAGCGATCTCTTTCTCGTGGTATAGAGACATACGAGAATATGAAAAACGGTACTACTTATGTTGTAAATTTTACTATTACTATCCTATTTACTATTTTGACAGTATAGTGTGAATTAATTTCTTTACTGTACAGCCAAGGTGCTGTACAGCTATTAGAGTTTTCATGATGAAACTTTATTATTTGTTAACATTACATTTTTTCACAATTTTTTCAGGCATCCTGTAGTTACTGCTGGATCCACTTGTGACGCCGTTGAAGAAAAAAATGGAAGGCACTTACTTGATTTCTAACCTATCTGCTGCCCAACTTCTCAATGAGGATGACAACATGCTTACTGAGCTGGCTGAACTCTTTTCCAAAAATTATGGTAAATGGAGTTCAAGAGGGCGGTGCCCTGGCCAGCATGTAACCATGAGCAAAGGTTTGATGAAACGTTTGCTGTTATTTGATCCAGAGGTATGTGGAGCATTTGTTGCATCAGTGGACAAAACATTGGTTGGTCATGTATTTTACTATAAGTTCAGTACCAACCGGCTAAATACTGTATGCTGGATTACGCAACTTGTCACTCGTCGTGACGTTAGACATAAGGGGATAGCATCAAGTTTGATAAAAGCTGTACTTACTACTGACAATTTTTCCGCTTGTGGGCTAGTTTCATCACACCCATATGCCATTCGTGCCCTGGAAAAGGCGTGCGCTTGCCAGTGCGACAGAATCAGCATTGATAAGTACTACAAAGAATTAATGTACAACACCCGTTTGCCCTACATCAACTCAAGTATGACCCTCAGTGTTCATGGAACAGTTGATACTGAGTTTTATGTAGACCATGGTGAAGTATTAGACATCATACGGAAGGAAAAGGAGCTTTCTAGATGGAATTTTGGTGACCTTCTGGATGGACATGAGTTTTTTGCTTTTTGTTTTTTTAATACTTACATTGTGGAAACTACACGAGCTACCGTTAGTTAAAATAGTGTTCAAATGAAGAAAGGATGAACATTTCTTGTGACTTGGTTTTATTGACATGAACTGACACTTCAGTAGGCCCTATCGTGTTATATTATAAACTAAACTTATTTTATGAACTAATAAACTAAATTTTTAAAAGAAAGCATTATTTGTTTATTCGATGTTTTCTCCAGTCCATCCACATCTCTCTTAATACGCGTTCAGCTGGTCTTGCTAAACAGCTCAGAAGAACCTTCTTTTCAGTGGTGGCGCCACTTACCAAGGGGTAACATCATATTGCGGGATTTCAGCATTGATGCAAGCGCCATAATGAAATCAATCTTTATTAAAACAACGTTCTGAAGAAATATCGTTTTTTCGATTTTTTTTGTGTTTTACGTTATTTCATATTTTCGTGTTTTACGTTATTTCGTATTTTTCGTTTTCACTGTTGGCAACTGCCACCTCCTACCTGTGTTTACGCTGGCTGACAGAAATGATTGTGGTTGCTTTTTTTATATTAAAAATAAGTAATGTGTAGAAAAGCATTTTATTTCACAAGGTAAGGAAGGTATAAATTATACAGACTATCAGTTTTATTCACGGTTAGTTATATTTTCCTTGTTTATAAAGAGATTTGCTCACAAAGGCGTTAGTCAGCACTTTGTTTACATTTTTTCAGTATCAGCTGGGAGTGGTAGTACAGTACTGCTTCCTGCTGATAACAGTATTTTCCTTGTGATTCATAGCGACTGTAGAAAATTATTTTATACACACGTAATCACCATGCACTACACATAGTATTGACACGGTTTGTCAAGTGTGTCGATACCATATTATCGCCACGCTTTTGAACTTGGAAAATTTTCATGGATCAGCAACAATCTACCAGCCAAATTAATGAAGAGGCAACGAAGGAGGTTTTAAAATTCCTATCCACAACAGCCTTTAACTATGATATATCTGCTAGAGACGCCGATATTGGAAAGCTAAAAACAGAAAACCGAAAGTTGGGGGTAAAAAAGCGAAATTTAAAACGAATAATCAAAAACCAAACTGTTGAGTTGAGAGATGTGTTAATAAAGTTAAAAGAAAACAAGGCTAAGATATTATCACTGCAGGACATTACTACCGATTCTTCCCAAGATGTCGTGGATATAAAGTAAATTTTTGGTAAGTATGCATATATGATATCAAATAAAAATGAAGCTGGGGCAAAATTAGTTGTGTAACTATTTCACTATTTCATAAACATTATAATGTTGATTATTGTGTGCTTATAACACAGTCTAGTGTTACAGGGTGCTATTGTTATAATATTTGGGTTGTTTGCTATTTTAATTAATTTTTAAAATGTTGCACTTAATTCTAGAAGCTTATAAAACATGGTCCCAACATTTGTGTCGCCGGAGTGCTCGATGCAGGAACTGTTAGTGTAGAAACTGCCTACAGTAGTTTGAAGGACAAGGATAAAATTTTGGTGTTTTTGTTAATATTTTTAACCTAGTGATTTAAATTAAATTTGTGCTGAAAAAAAAATGATGGTAAAAAGTAGTATAAGGGATATGCTTCTGTGTGAAAATGATAAAAATTTGGTGGGTGGGTTATTGTTTAGGGGTGAAAAGTTGCCCCTTAATCGAATTGCGCTCTCGTTTTTTTTTATAAGTTTAAGGAGTGTGATTTTTTTGTAAAATGTCATTGTTTTTTATTAGTTTTGGAGTTAAAAGTTACCCCTTAATCGAATTGCGCTCGTGTTATTTTTTACAAGTTTAAGGGGTGTGATTTTTTGATGTTTTATTATTAAAAATTTTAATTTTTTTATGTTTTTGAGGTAAAAAACTGCCCTTAAATTTTTAATTATTGATTTGACAAAAACATGAAAAAAATGCTCAAAAATAAATTAAGGGATGATGTTTTCAATGTTTGTTATTAAATTTTAATATTTTTTTTTATTTTTCTCTTGTTTTTTTATGATTTTGAGGTGAAAAGTTGCCCCTTAATCGAATTGAGCTCGGAATAATTTGATGTTTTAAGGAATTAAGGGGCACTAAAAACACCCAAGAGGCACTAAATACATCAATATTGAGGTTAATTTGTAGTTCAAATTGGGTGTTTTTAGTACTATTTTTATCCCCTTAAAATTAGGCGCTCTCGTAGTTCTAATAACGCTCACATTTTTAAGGGGTATGTTTTTTAGATTAAGGGGATGTTTTTTTAACAAAAAATGTTAAATTTTTAAATATTTCTTAATTTTATATCTGCTTTTTAATGATTTTGGATGAAAATTTACCCCTTAAAATTAGGTGAGCTCGTAGTAACATTTACTATACTACTACTCCTAATAAATTTGGATTTATGATGAATTAAACACAGTTTCGTGGCACGAGAAAAAAAAAAGAGAGGAAGGGAGGAGACTAGAGAGCCAGGTGGGGAATGGGGAACTGACAAAATGGAAAGAGAACTTGAGAGCCCTTGAAGGATAAAAGTGGCTGGCAGAATTACAGTGTTCAATCTGAGGTCATCGAATATAACCTAGTCGTTAGGATGGGATCTTATCTCGGCGTCTTTTCGCCTGCCATGATTGACAATCAGTTAAAGAAACCCCCTCGTCGACGCAGAAATAACACATGGCAATCCCTATTTTTTTTCTTTCAAAATTCTGTATACCAGTGTGCAGGATGTGCGAGAAATGGAATTTCTGAGAAGCCGTTTTCTTGTTTGTGCCTACTTGAGTTTTTCATCAAGAACTAAATTTCGTTCCATTAATTTGCTTACGATTAGCGGGTTAAATGAACTTCTTTTGACAGGGAAAACCTCATGACGGTGGCAATATTGAGGGAAGGCAGAAAATAAACTTCTTGTATAAATAAGGCAGAAGAGGGGGACGGAAAATAAACCTAACACAACCCAGATGAGAATAAAAAGCAGTGAGCAGGGTGAGAAAGGAAAAAAAGCGAGGAAAGGGGAAGGTAATGGGGAGTTGATATCGACTGAGTAATAATTTGCAGGAGAGAAAATTAACTCTGCAAATGTTTTGCAAGGAAAAGCCGTTTTTAATTACATTTTTAATAAACAAAAAACTCCTTGACAGAAATAAACTGTACGTGTTTTTTATTTTGTTGTTGTTTTAGCTTAACGGTTGTTGTTGAGTGAATGCTATAGAGTAGGTGTAAGACAGTAGGAGTGCGAAGATAGATATGTGTCGAAGTAGTTCTACCAGATATCTTAATTCCGAACAACTGCAGCTGAAAAGCTGAAAACAGGACGGAGAAATCAAAGCTCGACCGGGCGGAAACGATTGCCACATGAGAAGTTATTTAATATTTCATTCAGGGTTCGCTGCTCCGTCACTTCCTCGTTTGTCACGTTCGCAACCCTTTCAACTGGTGGACGGCACGCCAAATGGGCCCTTTGTCGGCCCATCAACTTTGTAAGGCCACTCTTCTCCATTCTTCTTCGTCCTTTCTCCAACAACTCTCTCAATTTTTTTTCTTCCTTTTTAACATGAACAAAACAACGGGAGAGCGTACTTAGTTATAGCTTATAAAATATGCATTTGACAATAACTTTGCTTTATTATTAATAAAAAAAGTACTCTACGACTGTATAGGTAAAAAAGGAGGTTTAACCACCAAATAAATTTTATTTTCTCTTCCTCCCTAGTCATCGTTTTACTTTTTTTTTTTTTTTTTTGAAGCGGGGGGGGGGAGGGAGTTGAAGGGGATAAGTGGATGAAAAAACGTTGACGCAGGAAAAAAAAAATTGGAAAAAAATTCTAATTTTTAGAGCTAGAAATGAAAGGAAGGGAAAGATTTGGGGGCCTTGTTTGTTTCCCCGAGAAAAACTTAAACCAGGCTCCCTTAGAACATACGACCGTTAGTCATTATTAGCTTCGCGAGAGGGCGTCGGAAGCCGCGCCACACCTCGGCCTCCGTAGGAACCTCTATGGCTGTAAGTTCTCGTTTCCTTGTCCTTCGCTAAACAACAATCAATGGCCAACAAATAATGAGAAAGAGAAAAAGATAGAGTAGTTATTTATTTATTCCTTTATAAAAACAACATTCATGAAATGGCAGAGTTAAAACTTATTACACTATATTCATACTTTCATTAATTATTCATTTCTTTTTATTCTACTGGAGGACCGGTTTTATATGAGAAAGGAGAAATAAGTTCTCCATATGCAGTGAATTTTTGTATTATTGCTAATAACTCGGCATTCCGTTACTCACTGAGAAAGAAAGAGGGAAAACTTGAAAAAAAAAGAAAGAAAGTAAAACGAGATTAAATGGAAGAAAAACACCATATATCGTGATATTTGATTTTAATAACTAAAAAAATGTAAAAATGAAAGAGAAAAAAAAAATACGTTTTCACAGCCTGGATTCGAACCGGCGAACTCAGATCTATCGCAGACATACATAGAAAATGATGGGGCAAGTTTCAAATAATTATTGCAAGCAAACTGTAAAAGACAGAAACCTTCAAGCATGAAAATAGAAGACAGAAACCTTCTATTTTCATGCTCGAAGACAGAAACATACTCCAAGCATCACTGTGTAGATAAAGGTTTAACGTTTTAAAAACCGACCAAGGAGTTTCAATCAATGCTGCACAATGGGGTTGTTTCGTGTTTTTAAGAAAATAGTAAACTCGCAACAAAAATTGCTTTAAGCTATTCGTAAATTTGCTTATGTCGAGGCGACTGTTTGTTGAACTGACGGCGAAATTCACGCTCCGCTTGAACAACGGATTCACACTTAGCAAACTGCAGCACGGAAAAGATTTCTTCTGTGGCGTTGTCATTTTCCTATAAACAAGAAAGGCTGCCGCTGAATGGTATTGAATGGAACATCTAGTGAGCTTTTAAAACTTTGAATCTTTATAGCGATAGGCGGAATGTGTTTCTCTCTTTTACAGTTAGTTTGAAATAAATATTTGAAAACTGCTTCATCTTTTGGAAGAGCCTTGTATATACCGAAGAAAAAAATTTAAAAATAAATTAAAAATCTGATCCATAAAAATAACAAAGTTGTCTTGAGAAACAAGAACAACAGGAAACCACTATTCCAAATCAGATGTTTATTACAACGTATGCGCATTTCTGTTCTGATACAAGTTCTTGTATATGCTGAGGAAGGCAGCTTGGCTGCCGAAATGCGCATACGTTGTAATAAACATCTGATGTGGAATAGTGGTTTCCTGTTGTTCTTGTTAATCTGTGTCCACAGTTTCTGGCTTCATCTCCTTCTATTGTCTTGAGAATTTAAACAGCTCCATGTAATATATATGTGTCGTTTGCCGGCTGCACGTTAAAGAACCCTTGCGAGGCAAAATTTGCGGCCCCTATAACGCCGTCCTGAAATGACCATAGCAGTTGAAAAGGACGTTAATACCAAAACAAACCAAACCAAATGATGTATATGAATTTACCTAGTTGTGCATAGACATACCGTAAAAGTTTGATTTGAGACCGGGGGGGGGGGGTAAATAAATTAACGCCGGTCTCGAATAACTGCCCAATCTATTGGTATACAGAAACCACGTTACAAAAGATAGATGATGAAAAATAATGAAGCAGTCATCTCTAGGGATTCCAAAATAGAAGACAATAATATCTACTAGCAAATTGCTGTAGTTTACGATGATGCAAAACTTTAAAATTTAGTTTTTAATATTTTTTCCCCACTAAGTTGCATGCCAAAATTTAGTGAATTGCTCTTAATGCCGGGTCTTGAATAGAAGCCTGTCTCAATTAATGGCCGGGAGGTCAAGACCGTTTTTACAAATAGAAGCCCGGGCCTCAAATCGAGCTTTTACGGTATTTATATTTATTTTAAAAATTTTTATTATTAAAGTAAAGGAAGTGAAGGTTCTAAGGTACCTTTGGAAATGCTCTCCTCGCATGTATATGGTCATGAATGAATTGCAAAACAAACTTTAAATATTACAGCGAATATTCAATAAATAATGCAGTCTTAAAATCTTCCAACTGTTATTTTTACTTAATGTTTTGTTTTCTCATTGATTTTACAATCGTGGCCGCAACGTTGGTTTTATCATTTTAACTGAGCAAACACTGTTAAAATGCCCCAACATTATTAGCGATTTTGTTTACATTTAAGAGACAAATAAACGTTGTATTGGATGATGCTCTCCCAAAAAGAGCACCGACCTTAAACCACTAACGATAGGTAGGAGAAGAAGAACAAGAAGGAGCCAAGATAGGGGGAGAGAGAGAGAAAAAGGAGGAGAGAGTTTCATTCTCGAGGACATTCCTTCACTTGATAGGAACAAAAGAGGAACCCTCGTTACAACGACTTTAACTGTGAACTGTCCATTAATGCTTTTCCTTATGTAATTCGCTGTAGACGAGAGCAGGTCCCCCCTCGGTGCCATTAGTGGATCCGTCTGCCACGTAATGCTCTTCTCCCCCCTCCAATGACAAGCATAGAGAATGGAGATTTACAGAGAGCCAGACTGCCACCTCTTTTGTGCTCCGTCCGTACAATTACACTTCATTGGAAGCCCCACCACACACCCCCACCTGACTAGGCATATTTATCACGAATTTCTCGCCCTCCCATCGCCCAACTATTAACAAAATGCTTTCCTATTGTGTACTACTACTGGAATAACAGTTTGTTGTTAGCGTTTGTTACCTTGATTTTTAAACTATTTTATTGAAAGAAAAAATTATTTAATAAGGTGTTGTACATGCGAATGAGAACGTTTAAAGGCTCCTCCTCTTCGGCTAATGAGTACACTATCAGTCGAAATAATAATTTAGAGCCACTGGCTCCTCCAACACAAGGCGAGATAAAATGGGTTAAGCGAAAGAAATAGCTTTGAAAAAGGCAACGGGGAACTACATTATGCTCGTTTAAAAGGATCTTTTATTCCGTATGAATAACGATGAAGAGACTAATTGAGAATTTATTCGGGGGATTTTTAAAGGAAGCGCGCAATAACGTAAAGAAGCGATTACGCTCTGTGAGCAGCAAAAAAAGTCGGACGAAAAACATTTGCCAATCGCAGCATGGGTCCTAAAGGCTGCTGCGAGTGGGTGTAAAAATAATGAACGACACAGGAGCAGAGGTAGTAAAAAATTAATCACATGATTAAAATTAACTATTTGTCACCGACTGATGTGCGTGCACGCCACCACAACTTTTGTATAGTGTGTTGCAGTGCAACAGAAGTGATTTAAATACCAACAAGGGGCGAGAGGGCCCAAAATGCTGACGGTGGAATCTGTGACAAGAGCTAAAAATGTGTCACCCAAGCGGCCTTCGATAAACGGTTTATCAATTCCGAAATTCAAGCCCAGTCTGATTTATTTGTTTAGAGATATTATCGTTTGAAGCGATCATTGTTCAGCGCAAGAGAAGCAGCGGGACGCCTTCGCTCTCCTCGCTCACTCTGCCATTGAAGGACGCGTCCATTGCTCCCCTACGCAAGGAGAGAGAGAGAGAGAGAGAGAGAGAGAGAAAGAGCGAAAGAAAATCAAGCAGAGGCGCCCTCTTCACTATATTTTTATATTCCTCCTCTCCCTCTTCCTTTCTTCTTCTTCTTCATCTTTTTCTTTTCTCCACCCCTCCATTTCTATCTTCCATTTGCCTGGGAGCATCATCTGGTTGATATTCCGTCGCCGTGTTCCGTTGCATGTTGTTTGATGAGGAGGAGGCCTCCCTCCATTTGCATTAGCGATGATGTCAATGCTACTGCCGAGCGCGCCTCTCTGGGTCACGTGTCAAACAAGGTTTATAGGACGCAGTAGTCAAGGTGGACATTTCCCCGCTACAAGAAGGCTTTTATTCAATCGAAAACGAATCGGCTGCAAATAGAAAACTTGTCCGTGAAGCATTGCCTTTTACGACGGCAACAAACAATAACAAATAGCAGTCATAACGCGGAATGGGGCCAAGTGTTTGCATTTGAATAAAACAAAGCATCGTTCACGGTACATACTTCTAATTCCAAAGAGCGAACGACACATGTTTTTCTGAGACATCCTGAAATGAGATGTCCATAAAAATGTTTAACTGCCACTGACAGCTTGACGCCTTTATGACTCGTAAATTTCTAAATGCATTGAATGGTGATTTCAAAAATCTTAAAAATTTCTTATTGTTTAGTCCATCTTTATTATGGAGTTACTAAGCTTGAAAAAAAATTATCGTAGTGTCTAAAGGCATAAAATGAATTTTCAAGATTTTAGTTTTTAGTGCCTTGTAGGAACAAATGAATTAATTTATTACTACTTAACAAATAGGGACACTAATTATTTCGGATTAATGTTTAAATAACTTTAAATGATAGAACCTATGGCCAAAATGAACAAATAGCGCTTTATTCCAGTGCATCTGGGCGAATGAATATCCATGACCACTACGAGAGACACCTTTTCCTTCCCCCAAAAGTCAATGTGTGGTGCGGGTTTACAACGTCGTTTAATGTTGGTCCATTCTTTTTCGAGGAAGTCCTCCTCTGGGTCCCGTTATCTTTTTGTCAATGGTCAGCGATATGGATTTTCTTTTGAAAACCACGTGATTTCAACACTGCAATAGTGTCTGGAAACGGCAATTTTTATGCAAGATGGTGCTCCTCCGCACATAGCAACAAGAAGCTTTTTGAAGACGAAGGATCGATCAATTTTCCAAACATGTGGCCATTTTTCGGGTTCAGAAGATAGTGGAATAGCTAATTTTTCTGGTCCATTAGGCAAGAATTCATTTTGGAGCCCCTTTTTAAGATAAATTTTAATTAAACGTTATCTTTATAATTTTGCAAACACCAAAATTATGAACAAACACAAAAAATATTAATATCTTTCGTAATATTAATTAAAAACCTCTTTCTCATATAGTTCTGTAGAAACAGTAGGCTGCCTAGCCCAGGAATTCTTGGGCATCGCCTAACCGTTCCAATATAGTAGCTACAGTATTGCCTGAAACCTTTGGAAACACCTGGAGAACGTCGTGTTTAATGGATATTGAAAGCACGCATCACGAGCCTTATCCATATAATCTCGACAAAACACTCAGACCTGTTGTTTAACATACTCTTTGCCATTTCAGCTCCAAATACAACACTGTTAACATCTTTTGCGTAGCTCATAGGTGTTTTGATTTATGATATTGCCTTTCACTGTAATAAAGCACCATTTGTTCCCCGTGCGACAAATTTTTGAATTATTTTTCTTCCTTCTACCACACCAATTCCATTGCTTCAAGAGTATTCATGCTAAATTTGACCAAGAGATCCTACAACAGTCTTGAATTATGAACTTTAATTATACTCACCCTGTATTAATTGATAAACTATTAAAATAAAACGTTATTATTTTTTTAATCAATAAATCTATTTAAATTTAAGCATCTGATATGAAGCATCAGTTTAATCTCATTTAAATTTTAAGACAAAACTTAGAGTCTTAATGATCACTGGTTATATTCTAACAGCTTGTTTGAAATATTTACAGGGAATGCGACTGAGTTAAGTATGAAAATCTACAGTGCAACAAGAAAACTTTTGCTTTTCTTTTTGTAGCGAACAGATTTTGAAAGACCTAAGGGAATTCGCGGAGTGGTCGATCGTACGCAGAGTGGTTCCATCAAAGATAGGTGATCTTCACATTAAAAACTTATATTGGGGATTACTTTATACAGATGGCGGCTGTTTTCTCGTCGTTCTATAAGCGAAGTACTTTCGTCATCGAATTAAATATTAACGACGATAAACTTTAGAATCACTAAAGTTCGATAAAAGTAGGATAATCGACCACCAACTGAGAAATTTTGATGCTTTTCACGTTTTTAGTTCAAAATCAAATGAGAGAAGGAAGGCCTATTTCCTTCTTGCTCTGACAATGGTCGCACAGTTTTCTCAATAAAACATAAAAAAAGCAAACTGCGTTATGGACTTATCAAGGACTACGTGTTCTCTTTATTAACCGTATTAAGTATCTACTCTATAATTAACGCTGCAGACTGAAAACAAACTCTCTCCATTCGTTCTATATAGAGAAGAAATTCAGTAAAATTTGAACGCGTCTTTGGATAATGCACTTGGGTTCAATGGAAGCTTGCATATTTTGAGAGCTTTTGCCGTCTCTCAAGAAAACTAAAAATCCAAGAAAAGGGGACGGGGGAAATCGCGATTGTTGAACGTTTTCAACCGTGATGAATCGTTTGTTTCCGTATCGATTGACCATCGCCAATGGCGAGGAAAGAAATTAGGAAAAGCTCCACACTTGGAATTGAAGGTGAGCGTGACAAAGCGATTCGGGTTAATATCAGTGAGTCAAGGGCGAGAAGATTAAAAGGGAGAAGAAGAACAAACGACCCCGGGGGGGGGGGGGAGTACATGTAAGACTTTCATGACAGAAGGAAAACTGCCGACGAAAAGGCTTTGAAAAGAGGATGAGAAACGAGAAAATATTTCAATAGTAATTTTTTTTTAAATATTTACAATTCTATGTTAATGACTTAGTTAGAACCTTTTATGAAGAAACTCATCAATTTATGACCGAATGTAAATAATGTCAGAAAGTATTTTTTCCCCCTCTTATTTTTTTTAAAAGAGGAAGCGGTTTTTTTCCTTGGTAGTAAGGGAGTAAAATATTTTTGCTTCACTGAAGTTTTGAAGCTCATCCAACAACAATTCATGCGAAGTATTCGGATGAGCAAAAAAAAATGTAGAAGAAGAGAAATTGGAGAGAAGAGGGTAGGAAAAGAGAAGGGGTTTTTGGGGAGTGGGGGGTAAAAAGGCCAAAAGCGACAAAACAGGAGCAGAAAATAGACGGCGGAATGATGGAAGGGCCCCGATGCCCCATCAGAACGCTGTTCCAGCCAATTTACTTGCACGCTCCTTGTTTCCTGAGACGCTCCCTCTGCGCAGACGACGACGATGCTCCTCCACATCCTCCTCCTTCGCCTCAGTCCTTCCTTTAGTTTATCCCCCTTCACTCTTTTTTCCTCTCTTCCTTCTTGACTTCAGGAGCGTTTTCTCTTTGGCACGGCGTCGTCTTTTCTTTCTTTTTTTTTCCTTAGCTTCGGCCATAGGATGAGGGAAAAATTTTCTCGCTCTTTCTAAATCGGGGGGGATGAAGGGGTGGGGGTTTAGGAATTTTTTCTCTCAATGGCTTGATGAATGAGAACGGAACAGTAGCCACGCGCTTTACTCTACCGGAACCCATTTGCTGTTTTCTTTTTGTTCCCAACGGCCTACAATTTATAGCTCCAGCGAAATGCGAGCTTTTCCGCCGTCTTTTTCGCTTTCTTTAATATACGGATTTCTTTTTATTTATTTTTTTTCTTGTCTAAACGAGATTTCTCTGCGAACGTCAAGAAATTAAAATTGTTTCTGGATGTTTCATTTTGTTTTTGTTTTATGTTTCGTAATTTCGTTGATTCTGAGAATCAAAGCGAGCCAATACATTGCAATTATCTATAAGGATGATCTTAAGGAAAGCGCTTTTCGATTTCATGTTAACAGATATATGCACTTACCTTTTTTTATTCATTATAGTATGTTCTTGTAAGTCTGCTTGTTATTATTGTTTATTTCTTTTTTTTTTTTGTTATAATTTTAGTTCTACTAACTTGTACTCTTCAAAATGTATTTGGTTGGAGCCCTCAGAGATCTAACTTGTCGGTCCATTAGACCATACAGATCTCTGTTGGGCTTTGTATGATATATCCTAACTCCTTAATAATAAATAAATAAATAAATAAATAAATAAAAATGTCATTAAAATGGATATTTGGAGATTTTAATGAGGAAAAAATGAGAAATTTTATTCAATTGTGATTTTCTATAAGTTAATAAGGGAAACGAGGCGCAAATCATTATAGATATCTAATACTTTTACGTGCATGTAAATATTACAAAGAATGGCAGAAACTGACGTTATTATTTTCATTAATTTTATTTATGAGGTTATTGTCATTTGATAAGAAAATTGCTCGTATTTTAAAAATTTTCTAAAATTTTGACTTGAATAATATTCTGAAACCATAGAAAACAACAGACATATGAAGAAAACAAATATCGGGTAATTATAAAGTTTGTATGCGTTTACTTCAAAAATGTGAAGTAATATTTTTTGCTAAATAAACGATACTAGTAAGAAATGACACGATAGAAATCATTCAGTAAATTTCAATGCCTTGCTTGTCTAGGAATGCTCCCAGCGCTCCTCCACAACCTAAAAAACTATCTCGACATCGCTTGTGTAATTACTGCAACTGCGGGTGTAATGCGTTGTCTCAGTTCACTTGGTAAACCTTAGACTTAATAAACCCCCAGGAAAAAGTCTAAAGGGATCAGGTCTGATCGTGCCCAAAGTCTTGGCGAGCCACGACCAATCCATCTATCGGGAAAAGCGTGAGTGAGGTAGTAGCGAACAATTATGGCAAAATAGGGTGGTGCCCTATTCTGTTGGATTATTACAGTGTCCATAATTCCATCAGACACCAAATGTGATACCAAAATCGTTCCGACATATCGATGTATGTTTCCAGTAACTGTTTTGTGAACTTGAAGGTTCCATAGGCCCTTATCCTCGCTATCCCAACTGCATAATAACTTCGTATTGTTAGTATTCTTTAAAATTCTTCATATACAAAAAAAAAAATGAAATTTGTAAATCACACCGCAAGATTGTATAAGGACTTTATAATCATCCTGTACAAGAAATAAAAAAATTCAGTTTCTCGTTATAAGAACGATTTTTTTCCCTTTTCAATAAGAAAAGTGAAAGTGAAACTGTATGTTTACCTTTTTTCCAGTATGAAGAATAAGTTAAGAGCTAATACAAACAGATATTTTAAATTTTGACTTAACAAAGATTTCTGCCTATACAGCTTCGGAAACCAGATTTTCGGCTTGTCCTAAATAACTAAATATTTTACCCCCCCCCCCCTCTGTCTTCCGAAGACCTGAAACAACTTTAAAGGTTAAAGTGCTCAGAGATGTTCGTAGGAATATTTCAGAATGTAAGTAATGCAAACAAAAACGACGTATCATTATTGCTTAGATATTTCTCATAAGCATTTATTAAATTCTATGTAAATTTATCGTGAATGAGATTGTAGGCTAGTCAATAAGGTTTAGGAAATAAGCAATACCTGACTGTACAATGGAATTTGGCCGTGGTACATCAATAAGTTTTTTTGAGTTGGCCTTGTCTCATTAAACGGGTGCTTTGCAGGGAAGGTATTTAAGGGGGGCACATTGAGAGTGAATGGGTGGGAGGTTGGTGGATTGGAGAGAACTCTAAAATTAGGACAACTTCTTCAATCAAGTGACACGTTGTGGTGGCCTTAATTAATTCAATTCCTTAATGAGGCGAAGTAGTGTTTGCAAAAGCCACAGATAATGGACGCTGATGAACAACCTCCCTCCAGCCTTCTCTGTTCCCAATCACCCATTTCTCTCTCTCTCTCTCTCGTTCCAGTGCAGAGCAGAGCAGAGCAGAGTAGTAGAAGTAGAGTGGCGTTCATTAAGTGCACGAGGAGCAAAAGGGGCCCTATTCCCCTCCTCCCGTTCCTTAACAAACGATCCCAGTGGGACGGGGGTTCTCTTTATTAGTGCGCATGCCCGTTTCATTTTCGGTCCGTGGCTGTTTGTGTGTTGGGTGCGAGAATAATTTTTGCCGCTTGGATTTGACCGACGTTCATTTGTCGCTCTTTTGTAACGTAATTACAGAGTGCGAATCGATGAGGGCTAGTAGGCTCCACTCATCAAATTGCTTCTTTTCATTTCGTCTCTTGTTGACGTTCATTTGAAAACAATTGAATGCAAGTGAAACGAGTCTTAAAAAGCAATTGCCTCTCTTTTCCGCTTTTAATTTAATCCGTAAAGTAAAAACCCGTATTCCTCACCTCCCTCCTCCTCCTCCTCCTTTCAAACAAAATTCTCTACCCATAAAAAATTGGTTTTGATTGTAGTCGACATTATTTATTCTTTCTCTCTCTCTTTCGTCTGAAGGAAGGGGAAATGCGATGATAACCCATTGATATTTTTATCGCATTCACCCTTTTTGAAACTCTGCCTTTATTTAAATTTTCTACGCTAGCTCCTTTTATTTTAGCTTCCGGAGAGGAGAAGGGAATGAGCGCCATTCTTATTCTGCGTTGTCTTTCGGATAAAACCTTTATTCGAACTACACCCGGATTTTAGGAAATTTTGTATTATGCGGAATTTGAATTCAATCGGAATGACAAACACGCGGCTGAATAAATCGAGGAAAATAAAATTGGAGACAAAGAGAGGGAAAGAGAGAGAGAGAGAGAAGAAAGCGGGGAACGACTTAGAAAATTAAACTTAAAAGATTTTTCCCATTCTCCCGACATTGGGAAATGGTGAAGGAGGGAGTAGAAAGAGGAAGAGAAGGGTCGTTGGAAGTTTCGTTAGTGTTCGCTTCTGTGTCATAATTCAATTGATTTCTTGGTTGCTTGAGTAGCTTCTCTTTGGAATTCTTTAGGTGGAAAAAAAAGAGAAACCCCTGCGAGGGAAGAATGACATTTTTACGTTCTGGCTATTTTTTTAAAAATCATTTAATTTCTTTGTGGCGGTGGCAGCAAGAAGAGACGCTAATTATTTCCTCGTTATTTGTTAACTCTGAGCTTTGGCAGCCAGCACAATTGCCCATTTTGCTTAGTAACTGATTACATCCAATGGTTTTCGCCTTGTGCTAGTAACAAAACGTGTAAGTTTATGATCTGGAACGAAACAAGTCGTAAATCATTTTTCTCGTTTCACTAGTTCCCATTGACAATTTCCTGAAATGTCGGTATCGTTGGTGTTGTTGCTCTTTTTCTCCCCCACACGTTAAATGCGTTTCCTCTTTCAGTTTTTTTTACTTTTATTTTTTTATATCCAGTTTGTGAGCAGTTGACGCCTATTTGTATCTTTCGAGGCTTTTTTTTTTAAATTCTACTTAGGTTTGTTAAAAAAATAAACAAACTGTGCTTTCCTTCTGTTTTCAGTGATGCTGATTTCTTGTGTAAAAAAATTTTTTGTTTAAATAAATAAAATCTATTTTTTGGTTTCAGAGGATCATTATATGAAAATATCGCGTTTTCTTACAAATTGAAATTTTCGGATGTACCATGGCGTCAGAGCTGTTTGGGCTAGTATTTTTTTTTTTCATCCTTCACCTCCGGGAATATTTCTCGAAAGAAGTGTCGCAAGCTTTCTTTCCTTTTTCTTCGCTCTTTGCACGAAGCGAGATCGATATCCCACCGCCGCCGTCTCTCTTCAATACCAGTAGCTCATCAAAAAGGGAGAAGAAATCACCTCGGGAACTTTGGATAAAAATTTTTATTATTATTTTTTAATTTGCTAAAAACATTTATAAATTGCTCGTCCGTCCTTGTGAGTTTATTACACTTTTTTTTCTAAACTATGTATTGTTTTTTTTATTTTTAAATCTTTGCGTGCATTTTTATATCGAGCTAACGAGATGAGGGCGGCCGTCGTCTTTATTGCGCCGTCTGCATGCCATAAGAAGTCGGTGGGGAAGAGGATGGCCGGTCGTTTCGTGTCCACGAGTGGCAATGGCGGCGGACGATTCCACTATTTATAAACAGATGTTCAAAAAGTTGTTCCTTTCTACCTTCCTACCCCCTCCTTCTTCTCCCCACTTCTTTTTTTTGCACGAAGCAAATCAGAAAATGTAAATAAAATTAAAACTGGTTGGGCCGGGAGTGGGGGTCCAAGAATGAAATGTGAAAGGAAAAGGAAAGAAGGCAACGAAGGCAAAACAAAAAAAAAAGAAAAGGAGGAGAGGAATCATACAATGGAGGAAAGCGCGAGCGTGGGGTCTACGGCTGTCAAGGTAGCACGCGCCTCGGGCTACACGGATCGACTACCTCCGCCCCGCCGAACGCCCTGGACCTACTCCTCGATGATACTGTTGGTGTCAAAAATTTTATTTTGTTAACACAGTAAAATACACGCTAACATTCATTTAGGAACCGTGTGAAGATGTTCCATTTGAACGCGTGGTGAAGACTCTCGATCCATATTAGTCGCGTTCGCTAAGAAAGAGAATAGTGAAAATGAGCTTTCAAGCGGAAGAGGAAAACAAAAATATCATTAACACTTTTATTGTAATTTTCACCTCGTTAACAAAGTCATTACGGTAGTATTGCTGCTACCACTCTGTCAGTAGGTGACATTCGCGCCTTCAGTTTTTTTAAAGAGATTACAGTGGCCCGTAGATAAATGCTGAGTAACATTGAGAAATACTGTATTGAACACCTGCTGATGGAATGGGCTTTTCAAGGTGAAGGGAACACGAGTGTCCTGATTTTTTTTTACTTAAAACTTTCGTTTTATAGTGACATTATGTAATGCTCTATGAAAATACTGCAACACGTAGGGAAATTCAAATTGTTCAAAACTTGAACGTATATTGGATTGCTTCTATACCATTATAATGAAAACAGAGAATGGTGAAAACTCATTTTTCTAATAGAACGCAAAACAATTCAAGCAATGCATTATAATGAATCGGGACCAGGGTTCAGGCAAAGAGTTCTAGGACTTTTCAACCTTGTATCCAAACGTTTAAGAATGAACGTTTAGGACTGGCTAAATAATTTAAGAGTTGGAATAAAATGTTGAACAGATAAGAGGACACTGGAGCCTTGCACTATCTGGCCCGCCCCCCCCCCCGCAAGCAATCTAAAAGAATTTTAAACGCATTCAATTTGAAATGGGAATAATTTTGGCGAAAGTGTAGAATGACTTGCGAAGGAGTTTTCTCCTCTGAATGATTTAAGAGGGCCGTGAACAGAGCTGAAAAGGTGGAGGGAAGGACAGGGGCTCTGGCAGCAAAGAAGGAAAAAGATTCTCACCAGAAACAAAGAGTGAAACACATTAATCACAACCGAGATAAAAGAGTTGGGTTAGCCTGGGCTTTCCGTTTTTCTTTCTTTGCTTTCTTCGCTTGGAATCTCCTCCTCATTCCTTTGAACGTTCCAATTTAAAATAAAAGAACTTGATTTTTTTTCTTCCTGAGGTGTGCAACTTCCAAACAATAGTTAACAACAGTAATAATGCCAAGTAAGGGGAGCAGGAGATAATAAGTAAATTGAAGATATCATTTTGAGTAAAAGATACTAGGCTACACAGCGACGCCTGTTTCCAGTGCCTATGGAATCCAATTAATTATAAAAGGGTTAACATTGCAAATGTATTTCGCTCCGTGTTTAAACCTTTAATTATTGGATTCTGCTTAAATCCTTTTTCCAAATTAATTACCTGTTCATTATAAAATTTCACTCTTTAGATAGATTCTTTGTAATAGTATAACCTTGAAATTTCTTCTTCTCTATTAAGAAATTGAAGTGTCCTTGTAGATCCAAAGACTATAAATCAAGCTATAAAGCTACATGATGTGATAAAGGATCTCAGGTTCTGAAACATGTTTGCGAAATCAGCAGAGAATCAATGCTATTTGCCAGCTTTTATATTTAGGGGTCGCCAAATGAAAATAATAAAGTTATATAAATATATGGGTCTTTACAAACGAAGTTTTTTTCATTTCAAAATAGGGTCGACGCATTCATCGTCAGGTTATATTGTAAATTTGAAATAACATTCACAGGCAAATTACAGAAACAATTAGGAAGGGGTCGATTAGGGATCTTTACATCCGTCATTTAGAAATTTTGAAAGGAATTGTAACATATGGGAACTTAATATTAAGGTTTTTTTTAAAGAGTAAACAGATTGTCATTAATAGTTCTTAAGGGATCGGAGGCGAGTATTTTTTTATAATTTTAAGTTCAAACGAATAAAATACAAGTGTTGAACAAAATATTTTCCATATTATTACCAGAAAGTTTACACGCGATAATTTGTTTCCTAGCTGTATTGTTCTGAATGAATGCGATTTTAGACCAGCCAGGAAAGTTTTCTGGCTATACTTTGGGAAGGAAGCTTTTCTCTGTCACTCGGAGAAGATTCCTCGGGCGACGCCAGAAATTGATGGCAACGCGACAGTCGACTGATAGATAGGTGGCGCTTGTCACCCGTCTCTTTTCCACCCCACAAACCCCCCTTCCGCCTCGATTTCATGCATCGTATTCAAACTATGGCAAAAAGAGAGTTTTTGGTGGAATCGAAGAGAAAACTAAAGAGAGGGTAGGGGGAGTTCCAACCAAGCGACCAACCAAACCAACAGACGCGTGTCAACCTCTGGCAGACGACCGAAAAACTTTGCTCAGAAACGCTCGTTAGATGTGAAGGGAAAAAATTCGAGAAAGAGAGAAAATATAGAGAAGCAAGGAAAAAATGGGAAGGAAAAAAAAAAAAGAAGAAAAGAGTCGTGCGTGGTATCATTTCAAATGGCATGGGCCAAAAAATATAGATATAGAAAAAAAAGATGATAATAATAATAAAAAAGAGGAGCATCTGAAAGATATGACAAGGGAAGAGACGCGAATCAGTTGAAATGTCAAAACCGAATGGAATTCATCTAGCGATATGTATTTTACTTGTCCGTCCGTTAAACTTATTTTTCCTTCTTTCTTTTTTTGTTATAGTTCAGTAGTTAAGGCAAAGAAAAATAAAGCAGAAAAAATATTTATATATAGCTTCTATTCACATGCCACCCATTTCCTTTCCGACTCCTTACTATTTGCTTCTATCCCTTTCCATTCGATAGGGTAAAAAAAAAAAAGAAACTGGTAATATTGACTCGAAAAGAAACGCTCGTTTTATCAGTTTCAGTTTTTGCTTAGAATTTTTTTTTTGGCATTCGGATGATTTTGTCGTAGAACTTACTGTGAATCTTATAATGCAGAAGAAAATCAAGCCGCTTAGTTATTAGTCGCTTAAAATAATAATAATAATAATAATAATAATAATAATAATAATAATAATAGAAGAATGAGTTACTTCCTGATTGGAAGCGCGTTTTTTCCCTTATTTCTTTGAAGTTCACCAAAGCTACGCATCATTTAGGCTGCTTTTTTCTTTTTGAAGCATTTTCTTCCCAAGAAAAATCATTTCCGTCGTTTTATTTATTTAAATTTTTCTCCTTCATTCTCCAACCGTATCTTCAAGTGAGCTAATTACTTTGATATTTCGGTTTAGGCTGCGAAAAAAAGAGCGCCAATCATTAAATTATAAAAAAAAGACAGTGTTGGTGCCGCTGTTTTCCTTTTGGTGTATTGTGTTGGGCCTCAGAGCAACTAACCCTTTTGTTTTATTAGTCACGCGCATGAACGTTTAGGGAGAAAGTTGAGGAAAAATTTTTTTCTTTTCTCGTTTTAATTTTTTCCTTTCTTCTTCTTCATGTTCTTGTAATGTTAAGGAGTGACCCAGTTGCTTCTGAGTCGAGGTAAAGTTGCCCGTCGACGCCGATGAAATTGGATGATGTCATGACAGAATGAGGCAAAGCCATAAAAATTTCAGCGGTTTCGCTTTTTTATATTAAAAAAAAATTAGTTCACGGCGCTAGTTCTCATCCTGTTTTCAAGAATAAAGTTTTCACTCTTTTTTTTTTTTTTTCTAAAATAAAATTAAAAAGAAAAAAAAATTATTGATTTATTCTCTCTATTTGGAAAAAAAAAATCCGACAACCTAACTTTGAATACCTTGGAATATGTTTGCGAATTTGGATTTAAAAACAAAACAAACCAACCTTTATCGAAAGAATAATAAGTCTCTCTCCACTTTTATGCCATTTAGAAAGTTGTGTTCCTACGTTTTAAAAAACAAGGGGAAAAAATTTAAAATGCATCTGAAATACAACCGGTAAATTCGTAATGAAAGGCAATGCCGCCGCTTTCAGTGAATTGTACGCAATCCATTATAGAATATTGCGCATATTGCTCGTCAGAACTTGACAATTCGAGATGTATATTTTTTTTGAACAAATGCACTTTTCTCCTACTATTCATTTTCATGAGAATATGAAAAATATATTTTGTAATCCAAATCGCATTTGCTGCTTAAAGAATAGAAAAAAGAAAAAAAATACGTTTCCCATCCAAATGCTGTCATTTATTCATGAGTAACGGTTCATAGCTATATTGATTCTTTCCTGTTCCATTTAAAAACTGATTTCCATAAAATAATGGTCGCCACATTTTTTTCAAGATTTTATCATTCGACGGCTTTTTTTAAAATTATCTTTGTCCCTAGCGAGGTTTTCGTTCACTCCCCCTTCCACTCCTCTGATTCACCTCAGTCGAACATTACAAAGTTACAAATTGTTTTCATTTTTAACGTAAAAAAATCGATTTTACATTCTCTTTATTTACTATTTTTTATCTAAAAGCTTAATACGTCGAACGCGGAAAAGAGAAAAATGCAATCAGAAAAAAACGTTACTAAAGTACACGAAAAGCATTTTTAAGAATCTTTCTCGGGAAGATTGGTAGAATCCGTTTCATCGTAGTTCCACTTAAAATTTTGATTTATAGTGAAGTTCAAGAAAGGGCTCTAAATCCTGATTACCTTCTGACTCGAATGCGTTTAATTTAGGAATCCCGTTGGGATTGCTTAATGTGATCGTCGTGTCGACAATTCCCAACCTGCCTAAGAGATCGGATAAAATCCGGCAAATGAGTTATCGTTTTTCACTGATTTCTCCTTTGGAACTCTGTCAAAATGAAACGACATGAAACCTTTATAATAGAATAATTGAATATCGTAAGGTCTAAATTCTATGGCGTTTTCCGATCTGAAGCGAAGTATCCGAATTTTCATGAATTTTTATGTAATATTCGATTCTAGTACAACCTTTGAATTCTTAATCGCTGTTAATTTTTATGGGAGTACGTATTTTTGGACGACTTAAAGTTTTAAGTGCTAAAGGACAGACATGGAGGATGGATGGCTTTCCAGACGTGCTTGGCATGCAGTGTGCTTTGGTATCGTGCTTAGGCATGTCGGACATTTAGAACACCTTAAGACATTTTCTGAGTACATGCGATTTTTAAATGCTTCTCATACCAAAACAAAAGCACTCTATCTTCCTTTGACAGAAGGTGATGGATGGCGATAGACGTTAAGCGTTGGAATTTTGAAAACAAAAGCCTTCGGGTCAAATGGCAGAGAACTTTCACCTTTTAAACGTGTCAACGACGTC
Source organism: Rhysida immarginata (assembly GCA_023313115.1). Classification (NCBI taxonomy): domain Eukaryota; kingdom Metazoa; phylum Arthropoda; class Chilopoda; order Scolopendromorpha; family Scolopendridae; genus Rhysida; species Rhysida immarginata. The sequence goes on along the minus strand of JAHWFO010034948.1, from coordinate 4,611,681 downwards.
CCCTTAAGTGATGTCCTTGCACGGCAAAACAGCTTGTTTTCGCCTGTAGTACCGAATTTCACGAACGCGATGTCCACTCTAAATCTTTGTGTACACCAGAGAACGATGTTTTTTGACCATTTATTTAGAAACATCAACATGCTCTCTCGGCAGCTCCCCTTCGTCGTTGGCGGTGGTTAGACCGCAGTCCGGACTGGTCGCAGCTGATCATTATAGTGGCTATTGCTGGGTACAGGAGCTGCATTTGGCCTGCGACGACAGGTGAGGCAGTTTTCTGTAACCGCTGTTTTTGCGTTTGGTTGCGCTTCAGCAGCCGTCTCCTTTGAAACAACGGTGGGCGCATGCCTCCCGCGCACTCTTGCGTGAATTGGATTCTCTTTGCTGAATGGATGTGTTGATGTAAAGAGCTACAACTACAAACGAATATAATTCGGAAACTCATTTTCCTCAAATTTTTTTTTTTTAATGCGAGACGAAATAAGTGGAGATTTCTTTGGTAATGGGTTGAGCATTATCCTTGACTTTGAGTGCATTCTGATATTAAATTAGATTAAACAATGGATCTTTGGTACTATCCCTCTCGAAATCGAAAATATAACAAAATTATGATTTCATATAATAATGAGTTCTATTAGAAATGGACATCTCACATACTAAACGCGTTCTGTTGAAAATAATTTCAGGCGATTTTCTAAAAATATACATTTTGAAGGTTATGGAAATTTATTTTGTAACCGGTTTTTCAACCAGCAAATCTGATATCGTTTTAAAATGTAATATCATTAAGGAAATTTATTTAATGAAAACGGAAAATTAATTTGGATCCTTCTGGACAGAACTTAATCAGCTATCACACTGCCGCAGATGAAAGGTTGGTTGGATGTTTTCAGCGGAATAAATGAAACAAGTAGGATATCATTAATTAGCATTTATTTAATCAATAAGTGCCATCTGCTTCATTCGACTTTTGCCAATGAGATGTCAGATTGTTGATAACATGCTTAGAAAATTGAAGGACCAGGGACCAAAGAAACTCGGAAAAGGCGTTTTCAATAAAGGTTTGCTTGATGAATGTTTTCCTTTTAAAGATATGTCCAGCTGTTGATTAAAATGGTTATCTGTCAATGAAGGAGATGGTGAATATGATGGATGGAGGTATAATTTTCCTATCCCTTTTGGCTTAACTTCTGGATAATTATGCGCGAAGTGTGGAGGTTTGTGCTACCATAAATGGCTGAACGCATTTTGGATGGTGTTATGACGTGTAGCAAAATGGAACATAACGTGAAGCAAGTTGATTTTCACTGAACCCGTCAGTAAATACCAAACATTATCGAATGTGGGTTTCTAATTAAAATAGCTTTTGGGCTTCGACGTGGTTCACTTTTGATTGGCTGGTGCCATTTTTTTTTTTTTGTTTTAAGACAGAACGAGGCGAAGATGGTTTTTAACGACACCTTTTCTTCGGTCCAAATTCCCCAACCGGCGTCGTTCTTCGTTCTCTCCTCTTCCTCCTTCCTTCGACTTTTCCGCTAAGACCCGCAACCGAAGGGAAACGAAAAAGGGAAGAGGAGATGGTGGCGGGAATTTAAGAAAAATAAAAAGGAAAAAAAAAAAAGACGGTCTATCGATTTCTAGTTTTCTTCCTTTTCTCTCGTGCCTCTTCCCCTCACCTCTTTCCAAAATTTTTTCCCGTCTTTTAGCCTGCGAGATTTTCCACTTGAGCATTTTCGCGTAGCGCCACGTGTGAGGAGGCGAGGGAAATTAGATCGCTCTTGATTGTCATACATTAATGAAGTTTTATTTCCAACCTAAACTCCTCTTTTTAAAAACTTTTTTTTTTTTTTTTTTTAATTTATTCGAGAAAAAAAAAAAAAGAAAAATGTTAAGCCGCTTTTCGACGACCACCTTCTCCATGCCTCTTTTCCCGCATTATTCTAAGATAAAAGTTTAATAAAAATTCGTTCTCTATAGGAAGAAACTAAGCAGATTAAAATAATTTTCAACATTCTTTTCGACTTTTCAGCGCGGAAATTATTAAAAAAAAGAGAGAGAGAGAATGAAAATGGCTCGAGAGATTTGTTCAATAAGAGATGAAGATTTCGGCGCACTCTTTTTTTCCCACCCATTTTGTTCTTGCAGTTTTTCATTAAAAAATTTTGGAAAAAAATTTATTCGGACTCGAAACGGAGCTCATAAATCACCGAACGGGCAACGTTGCACTTTTAAAAGTTGTTCTCTCTGAAAGACAAACTTGATGTACTTTTTTTTTTATTACGGAATTTCTTTCTTTTCCTTTTAGTTCTATTACTTATTTTTTGTCTTTGGAATATTATTGTAAAAGTTAGCCTCCATATAAGTAACAAGAATCATGAAACTAATAGAGAATTCCCTAGCTGATGAACTTAAATATTTCAAAATTTGCAAGTATATTATAACACTTGTATACATATTATCAATTTGCATATTTCTTAAGTGTTCTAACAGTCGTTAAATTCGGGCATTCAGTATAAAATGAATCATATCTGATTTGTTTTATATAACAAAGACAATAACTTTAGCAGGTTGCAATTTTCTTTCTTTACTTATCATTGCCCTCTGTGATCTGTAATCTTTTATAAATTTTAAGCATTCTGTAATCTTTTATAAATGGTGGACATTATCAAGATTGACATATTATGAGCTATTTTGTCAAATTTGTGTCCGGTTTTGGTTCCATATTGATAGGTTGGACGAATGCTTTGAATATGATTTAGAATGAAGAAGTTGCCACATGAGCTGCATGTTATTAACCACCCTAAAGTGACAGGCTGCAGAACAAAGTGATATCAGCAACCTTATCCCCCAAAAACTGACAACACATGGATCATTATAACGTATTTCTATAAGGTAAGCAATCTGCTAAAGGCAGCAGCCCTCAACATAGCATTCAGACAAACTATTAGTCAACAAAAATTACAAGTTTAGCATAACAGATCCTTTTTCGATGAAATCTGCAAAATTATCTGCTGCTCATATGACAAATGATACACTAGAATGATCAATGTTACTGTAAAGTTATTTTGTAAAAAGGGATTCAACACTGTGCTAAAATATTAAAGCATTCTTTTATTAATTAGCTCATAACAATGATCTGAGTCATTGACATATTCATCAAGGTATCGTCGATTTTTATCATCAGCGTAGCGTTTTCATGTTACGTGATATGTGATCCGTATGATTAAATCTTAAAAAAATATTTTAAACATTTCTTTAATTGAATAACTTATTTTTCCTCAAAATATTTCCGTTTTGTGGTCAAGCGATTTTCATTATTCATTTGCTGTCCATCCATCTCCAGTTTGATTACAAGGTACTTCCGACGGAGGAGCGAGGGGAGGTTTAAAATTTATAAATATTTAACGTAAGTAAAAAGTTATAAATCGATATATGGGAATTGGGTGCGGATTTGATTGGTTTGCTGCCGGAGGAGTTTTCTGGCAAGCAGTTAATTTAAAGGCGTCCCTGGCAAGGCTTTGAGTGGTGCTAAGAAACTTTGCTTCCCCTCGATTACGAAAAGGTGTTTTGGGTCGCCCTCGCCATGGAAACGCCGCCAACCGTCGCAGGTATTGGGAGACTGTATTGGATTCATCGATCTACCCAATCAGGGCCACCTTTTCCTCTCTTCTCCGGTGACCTCTCCGACCTTCAAGAATGGAGTCTCGCCGCTTGATAGTGTGGCGCAACGGTGACGGCAGCCATAGTGAAGCGCCCAGGGTTAAGGGGTTAACCTACATCTTCCAATTGGAATGAAGAAATCTAGTCGGCTTTCGTAAGGTGTGATGTTAAAAGGAGAGAGAGCATATTAATGAGCAAAGGCTTAAATTATTTCAAACGACCGAACGTTCGCGCTTATTAAGTATTCTGTTTTGGTCTATTAGAGTAAGTACTATAAACAACGCCTTCGTCTCTTTCATTTTGAAAATTTATTTAAATGAGTTGGACGGGAAATGTAAATTATAATTTTATTTTTTTAGCGTGCGGTGTAGACGTTTGAGAATTTTATGTTCGGTCAAAGCAATATCTTTTGAAATTCAGAATTATTTAACAGAATAATTAAATTAGTGCATACAAATTTTTTTTAACGAGATTTTGCATTAATAAAATATTGATCTATTTTCAGAAATGTTTTTTTTATTGTTTAGCTTATTAAGAGGGAAAATATAAAATGAAATTCAATTCGGGAGGAAAAAAAACTTTGTACGTGAAATGTTTGCGTACAGGAGTCATTTCGACATAGGCGAACCGGTTGCGACTTTGCTTCGTATCAAGCAACATACTAAAATATTCTATGCACAAATTTCGCGAAAGGAAAAATCAAAGTGTATTAACAATTCCTTCTCGTAGGGTTCTTTCTCTCCCGTTTGTTCAAATATTTAGAAGGATTCCTAAAAAAGAGGGGGAAAGAGTGAGTGAGCGAGTGCATCGCAGCTCCTTTGTCTCCTACGGAGGAGGAAAAGAAGAGGGAGACACGAAGAAAATGGGAAGGGAAAATGGGGAAGGAAATGGTTTGTTTTCCAACAGGTATCGAAATTTATGATTCCCGACGGAGAGGGAAAAAGGAGGAGGCAAACGACGGGATGCCCTGTCCTCAAAGCCCGGGTCAGCACTCGCTCTCAGGGTCACATTGCACAACACACACAAAAGCCAACTATCACTCGCACCCAAACACGTACATTTAGACAGAGCCACTTCATAACAATCTTTCTAAACCCTACCGTAATGTAAAGGAACGAAATTAAACACTCTTAAAGTGTTAGTAGTATCTTCAGAAAAGTCTTTTGGTAACCGGGTTGATTTCCAAAATTTAGTCGTGCGAGATGAATCGGCTTACAGAGTATTGGAATGTTTCCGAACTCGCTCTCCAAGAATATCTAGCACTTTTCCCATCTTCGATTTCCAAAAAACATCGTGAAGAGTATATGATTAATCGTAACACTTGCTTGTTATGAAGTAAACGTCATTGAAGTCGCAGATGTTGTTGAAGAAACTCAAAACTTCACCACTCGTTGGCATCACTGCTCAGTAACTACGATCATCGCAGTCAACTGCATAGAAAATGACAACGGTCTATTAGATTTTGCATAGACATTCTGTGAAGGATGGAATTAACTCTCTCTGCATAGTATTACATAAGATAAATGAGCATGACCTTTAATGTTAATATCCATATGTCTTTGCTGTCTCGCCAGGTTATTAGAACCTGCTTAAAGTTGGTATTTACTACCAGTGGAGACAGGTTAATAGTAGCATTCTAGTAACACTAAATTAATAAAAGAACGCAGCGTAAACATATAAAAAGTGAGTGTAATTAGCAACAAAATAATATAAATAATACCGTCTAAAGGAAACAAGCGCTAAAAGAGACGGTCTTACTGTTTTCCCCCTCTAACTGGTCTTTGTCTTGGCGCGAACGAAGCTATTCTTGTATTGTTGGTAATCTCTGTACGTATGCCGCATTTGCCATGAATAAAGAATTTCCCCTATAGAAACGCCACGCGAAGAATGACAGAGTATTAAAGCTAAAAAAAAAAAAAAAAAAAGAGTGCCGATATTATATGAATCTTAATGGCCATCCCTCAAAAAGTCGACCCATGTGAAATGCGAGTTAATTTCACTCGACTCTGGAATTGAAAAGAATCGTCCGAGTCGCCTTTTGTGCTTCTTAATGAATCATTCATTAGTTTTTCACTTTCTCTTCCCCTTTTGTGCTAGCATTTTATTTGATGCGAAACATAATTTGAGATGAAAAATGGTCGGGGATTTGAGGGGAAGGAACCAAAAGGAAAAGGGGCGAAAAAAGAGAAGAGATGGAGGAGACTGTGCGAGGGAGGGGAAGCCATCTTTCCAAGTGAATTCTCCAGCGTAAAACCTTTTTTCAAAAGTAAATTTGTAATTCCTTAATGAAAAACAACGCATCTAGTTTTTAATCTGATCTTCCCATTTCATTTAGGCCCAAAACGACTCTTTGGAATTTTAACTTGGTTTTCACGCAGCGTTCCCGTGTTTCGTTGCTATCGAAAAAGGTTCGTGGGTGGGGGACTCCGGTGTTTTTGATCTTAAATTGACTCTTGGTCTGATTGAAAAAGATCGTCGAGCTCGTTTTCATTCTTGAAACCCCGAAAGAGAAGAAACTTTCAAAACGATTTCCCTCCTCCCTCTTATTTGAATGTTCAAGTAATTGAATGAATGACTTCCGAGTGGTTTCGATGCTCTGCTTCAAAAAAAAAAAGTTCACAGTTTTAATGTGGAACAACAACAGTACTTAAAACTTTCCTTACTTCTACTGCGTTTGTAACATACAATTGTATGCAAAAAATGATAGAATACGACTTTTATTGGTCTCCGTGAAGAAGGTCCTAAATTCACATTTTTTGCATAATTTTTCAAATGTTATTAATTAGCATTTAGCTCGATGAAAATGCCGATCTCACTTAACCTTTTCTAAAATGTCATCATTTTCTTTTCTTTCAAAATATCATGAATTCCTCGCAAAAACAGAAATTAAGTGCCCACGTCTCCTTTTTTTTTTTGTTCTGCATACGTAGTTTTGTAATAGATGATGCGAGGAACATGTCGAAATGGTCATTAGCTCCGAATATCAATCAATTCGATTCGTTAATACTAGTCTTTCAGTGTGTATGTGTGTTGTGTACAATGAAATGTAATTTGCTCTTCCATTTAGAACTTGTCATACATGTCATTTGCCAATATGGCTTTACAGAAGTAACAATCAAATTAAACATTTGATGCTTTAACCTCAATTGTCATTACAAATTGGCAATGAACGGCTTTTCCAGCTTCAAGACTCGACCTCAAAGGATAAGTAAATTCCACCGATCTAATGAAATAAATAATCTCTCCAACTGATAATGAAATAAATAATCTCTACAACTAGGCCTACTGTAAGTAGTCAGAAGTCTACTTTGGTCAAGTGGTAGACACAAGAATCTTCTTTTGCTCTTACATTAAAGTGATAATTAAAAATGTAAATGAATATAGAAAAAAAGTGGCATTAGTTGGATAAAAATCGAAGCTCATTTGCATATGTTTCAGTATTCTCAAACGCTATTACTTTTCTTTTTTTGAAAAACTTATTGTTTATGATCATTGATGACGATTGACATTGCTACGATTAGGACAAAAATCACACAGATGTTAGATGAAGTTAAGGATAGCTATTCTCTTCTTTTGCAGTGGAGACAGACAAGAATACTAGCATTCAATCGAGTAATTCCCCTCCCATCTTTCTCGCTCAAATTTGCCAAATACACGGTTCTCCAAATGATAGGGACGACTTCAGAACATGATTTTTGGCAGGATACATTGTTGCTTGGACTAAGATGGTCAGGTGATTTTTGAGTTTCAGGGGCTATCTCTCTCGTAGGCTTCGAGTCGTGCTACTCTTATTACCCATGTAACAATATAATCTTCATTGTTTCCATCTTGGAGTTTAATAATCGATATATTTTCATTTGTTGAAAACGATGAAGGTTGGATTGTTTCAGGTGCTTTTCCGCGTCAGGGAGAAGCCGACGCGATCTATACCAACGCCACCTTTACTCAAAGCCTGAGCGCGAAAATTTCATACATTGTTACATCATCATACTTAGTCATAATTTAGGGCTTATTATAGGTAGAAATGCGATTAAAGATGACTACTTATGACGTTGTAACAACGTATGTCGTTTCCGCGCTCAGGCATTTTCTTTAGGTGGTGTTGTCTAACACCTAGAGAGAAGGCCTGCGGACAAAAGGTATATACATTATTACATTATCATCAAGCGGCCAAATTTAGGGCTTATTATTGGTAGAAATTCGATAACAATAGCCGC
>JAHWFO010034948.1:4545514-4603797 GCA_023313115.1 Rhysida immarginata | reverse complement strand
TAGTTTCTAGAAGACAGTGAATAAGCCCTAAATCTCGTCCTCTGATGATGATGTAACAAAGCATGACATTTCAGTCAACAGGCCTTCTCTTTAGGTTGCTTTGGTTGGTCATCCCCTGTCTTTCTAGTTGGCTTTGGTTTGACTCGAGGCCAACGAGAGACAGGCCAGGGCACTCGAAAGTCACCTGATCATCGGAGTCCGAACAATAATGTGATCTTCATTGTCTCCATCTTGGATTTTAATGATCAGCGTTTTTTCGATTGTTGGAAACAATGAAGGTTGGATTGTTGCTCGGACCCGATAATATCTAGGTGATTTTTGAGCACTCTGGCCTGTCTCTCGTTGGCCTCGGGTTTGACTCCAATGACGTCGATTCCGGAAAAAGTGGCCAGCGAGAAGGGAGTGCAAAAGCGCCGCGTTTCGCTTTTCAAACCAGTGTTTTTTATTGAAATTATGAACCAAAATTAAAAATTTCAATGGAAGTGTATTATATTTATATCAAAAAATGGTATTCTGTTTAAAAAAAAACAAAAAAAAAACTTCATAAAGGTGAAACACCATGAAAAAGCTCGGAAATAAATACATATTCCGAAATTCCGGTATTGCTCGAATTAGCTCTAAAGGCCAGAGTCCTCTACTGCTGTTTAGTGTAAAGTTTGCTTACAATAGTCCGCTTGGGTAGATATTTTCCGAGAAAAATTTGTCAAACAGTCCATTACTGCACACAACACACGTTTCACGCTGTATTTTAAGCGGTGACCTCTGTCCGAGTATTTAATTGCCATACCTTGCATGTATTTATTTGTTGCACTTAAAAACATTATCATGATTCAATGCTTCGGACTGCAGATTCAAAATTAAGTCTTTATTTTTTAGGCCCAACTCTTTCCATCTTCAATCGATTTTTTGCGTAGAGTTGTCCTTTAAGATAGAATGTCTCTTAAGTAGGCTATAATTTCTAAGATACTCATTCTATGAAGGTACAGAACTTAATATAATTAGGGTTATTTATGCATTCTAATAACATTGACAGATCAATAGCGGAAAAGAATTGCAAGAGTTCATAAAAGGTTCTATTGAAGATGAAATTGCTTTATCGCTATAGAGATTGGCCTTAGCACGTCCATTTACGATACTCTTGTCAAATTCATTTAATTTTTTACGATCTCCTATAACTGATTTATTATTCGAAGAGGAAATAGCTTGCACTTTATAATAATATCGAGAATATGATGAACCGTTTTCTATTTAATACGGGTGGGAGAAGGGGAAAATGTGCCAATAAATCTGCAACGATTTTTAGGCACGACCCCCGGATGGATTTTTATATTCACTTTATTACATCCGATCAGGTTCGGCATAATATATTTGATCCCCGAGATTTCGCCCGTGTTTAAGGAAGAGGGGCCGCTTATCCCCCTCTCGGATCTCTCGTTTTCTTGGCATAATTTTCGGCTTAAACGACAGAATGTCAATCGCCGAACCTTTTGACAGTTTCTTTTAATGGGAAACAAAGTAGTCGCTTGAAATGAAGGCGTCAAATGGAAGAAAGAGAGAGAGAGAGATGAGTACGTGTCTGAGTAGAGGGTCGAGCAGAGTGTCACCGGCGTCGAATGAAGGATGACGCAACGGAAGAGACACACGGAGGGGGAATTATGGGGGATGGGGAGTGTGTTAGAAATCGGGAGGCTAAAGATGCGTCACTTGACACTGTCATTAAAAGGGAGGGGAAAATCCATTGGATTCGCACGGCGGGGAAGGTGACCGACAAATGGGACCCATCTGGAGGGAAGAGAAAAGAAGACGGCCAAACCAAAGACGTTTTTACTCAAGGAAGAAGTGAGTGAGAGAAGAGCATACACAGGGGTTGACCTAACAAGACGACTCTTTCTCCTCGGTGCCCCACCCCCAACATTGACTTCTGTGAAACACGTGAGGAAGAGGAGGAGGAGGAGGAGGAGGAGAGAATCCCACAATGACGACGTCGACGTTGGCTGCCCTTACTATTACTACCACTACGACGATTTCCTTTACCCAAAAAACCTTTCCCACGTCAGGTTCAAGGGAGTTGTGGTGAAATTTTGGACGCGGCAGGAAGCTGACTAGGTGCGGGGCGATCGATCGATAATGGCGTAATTCTGTGCAGATCCATGATGGCGAGCGAGTCGACGATGGCGATGAATCATTGGGATCCGAACTACTCAAAAGAGAGATTTCAAAACATTTACAATGGTTTCTATTGGTTTTCATGTATCAATGATCTCGGTGCATTTATATTGGTAAATAAAGACTAAAACGAGCACTACAACTTGATAGGCATAATATTTTTATAGACACGCCTATTATTGCTTTACAGTTATTTATGAAGAGTCATAGTGTAAATTTATTTATAATTGAAATGAAAAAGGACTTGGCAATAAAGTATGCTGGTAGATATTTTTTAATGATGGATTTGAAAATTGTTTCGGCTGCCGCCATGATCGCTATAGAATATTTTGGTTACTCAAAAGAGTTAAATCTTTTTAAAATGGAAAATTTTTGATCGTTATCACAAATAAAAATATCTAAATTGTCAGTTCATTGTTTAACTCTTCACCCTCATAGTAACCAAAATATTCTATACTGATCTTGGCGGCAGCCGAAACAATTGTCAAATTCCATCATTAAAAATACATACCAGCATACAGTATTACCAAGTCCTTATTTCATTTCGGTTATTTATAATAACGTAATACAAGGCCAATTTTGAATATCTTATTCGTAGATTTATTTATTTATATGAAATTGCAGCACCCTAGAAGTGTATTAAGTGAACAAGAAAAAAAATTAAATACAACTGAATTTCTTTTACATATTCGGTAGTAAGTTGTTAACGTGGATCCAATGGTTAATACTGTTTGACACACTACAATTTAATTCAAGATTGAGGAGGTTCTAGGAAATACCTTCTGGATGATATAGGGCAGGGGGGGGGGGTCCAATTTAAATTTATGTATAACCCGAGTGTTTGGGTATTATTTATAAATTGGTTAATAAATTGGTCTGGATGGTCGTGGTTGCACAAGGCTCTGTGTAATTCTTTGAATTTACGGTTAGTTAACCAATTGTACAATATTAAGCTAGATAAAGTTAATACAGGGTGATTCTGTAATCCATGTTTCCTATATCGTTTGAACAAAGAAAGACATTACACTGTACAAAATTAGCGTTGTACAGGGTGTTGCAAAAATATAGAGGACAGTACTGCTGGGTAGCCCATCCTCTTGCTTCAGGGGCCGCTTCATAAAATGATAATTGGGAAATTTTATTTTGTTAACCCATTTACGCCGAAATTGGTAAAAATGGAAATTGAGACTTCATATCTTAAATTTATACTCTATAACATATAAAGACATAAAAAATAATTTACAAAGAAAAAAAAAAAATACAAAATTATTTTGAAATTATTTAAAATTATATGCTGTCGTCCATAGATGGCGAAACTTGTAATGTAATGAACACTTTTGAGGGAATCAGTCTTCAAATAACACTCCACAATGAACACCTTGTGTTATATATTATATGCTAAGCTCCCCATGTTGAATTGCATCATGCGATTGTCTTCACCAACAATGCCATCTATCATGCATAAATTGAATTTCTGCAGCGCGAATTTCGAGATGGTATCTTTATATTTATGGAATATAACGGAAATATTGGAGGGAATTGAAAAGGCAATTCATAAAGTTATTAAGGCAATTGGATTTTCGTGTTTAAGAAACGAGATGCAGGAGACGACATTATAATCGCATAGTGTTCAGTTTGGTTAAGGAAAGGAAATACGAAGTTATTAATAAATCTAAACTACATTATAGACGTTAAATTGCATTTGAAGTCTTCTGGTGCAGTCAAGTTATTTGAAGAAAATCTCACTGAACCTACTCCAGAGTGGATTATTACAGTTTTATTTGGTGAGAGGTAGGTAATCCATGTGTTCGTGTTTGAAGACTTAACTTACGCTCTCCCTCTCTCTATCTCATTTTACGCTTATTTACAAAGTAGAAAGTTCCGTAATATCCGAGATTACTTAAATAATGATGAATGATGGAATTATGATGGCGCGATTATCCGCTCGGACAGATCATTTGCTTCGATTGACGAACGGCTTTGCGTACGGAAGTTGTCAGCGTAAGTCACATTACGTCATCGCTCGAGGGGAGCCTTTGATGACACCGCACAATGAACAGGACACTTCACCAACACATGACAGAACAAAAGATAAATACTCGAAGCTAATAGCGAGTGATGTTGCACAGAAGTAGAGAAATGAGGACAATTAAACCTGGGGAAATTGAACGCTGCGCACGAGAAATGGAAACTCTACAAAGCAGAAGCAGCAGTTTCTAATTACCTAATGGAATTTTGTTTTACTACATGATTGATGTAAAAAATTGAAGAGTAAATATTTATGAGTTCAATATTTTGAAAGACACGGTGAATGTAGCTAATTAATCAATTTTTTGTTCTTTTTTTTATGGATGTTGTAAATTCGCGTTGCTTTTGATTGCATCTCGTGTTTTGGTGGAGCATTTTTAAACCCCCGTCGCTCTCATCTTGGTTTCTTGGTTTTCATGCAAGATCATCACGAATTCTGCACGAGTACAACATTGGCTGATGCTCTAATTTGCCGATAGAGGTGCTGCGCTTGTGTGTATATAAAGAGAGAGAGAGAGGGAGGAAAAGGGGGGTATGACGTCGACGCAGGAGGAAGCATTAAATATTGATGGCAGAGGCAGCCCACCCGACAGTGCAACGGTGTAGCCCCCTGTACGAGATTAACACGGGCGGATTGGGGCTTTGGACTGTCACTCAAGGGGGGCGAAAAGGGGGTAGAAAACGGAACCGACGGATGGAGAACACGAGTAAGGGATCCGCTTTATATAAACAATAATAAAAGAACAGAGAACAATCGAGTCAGCTACAGTGTTGCCCTTGCTAAAAGGACGAATGCGGTGGGGCAGATGAATTCATTCTTCTGCTGAAGTCGGCATTTCTCCATTTTGTCAGTTCCTGAATCTGGTGACGGGAAAATTCACGCGGTCTCCTGACACACGAGAAAAGATTTTGTTATGAAATATCCAAAAAAGAATTGGGGGAGAAGGAGTGAGAGCGAAACGAGCTCGGAAATCCTTTTAGGGATTTAGTTTATGAGAAAACAGTAATAAATTTTAAAAGTTAAGATGTTCCTGAGAGAACATCTGAAACTGCCAACCCGTTTCTTGAAATACGACACCGTAAAGGAACATAATTGGTAAACGTTGTTCTATTTTAAAGAGGGACTGTGTTTTCGTTCGTGAACGAGCTTATTGCAACGTATTGATGGCGCTTATCATTAATAAGATCGCCGAATGGATTGGTTTTCAAGTAAACTCGATCTCAATATAAACCACAGGAGTAGACTAATGGATTTGAGAGCCCTGGGCCTTGGTGATTCGGCGTTTGGTCGAAGGTTTCCCATAATTCATCGCGCTCTCTTGGGACAATGGCTGCCATCCGTCGTGCCTTCGTTAAAATTTCAACGGCACCCTATCAATGGATTTATTCCTCTATTAATTAACCTCGCGGTTGAGATATACATTATAAAGGTTGAATTTAAAACCATTAGAATGGATTAGCACATAAGTTTTAAAATTATAAATCAAATTATCATTATTAACGTCAATTAAATTTGAGGAAAGTTAGATGGCGGACAAAATTGCCTGTTCGACTTGGGAATTTAAAAACTTTTAATGAAATTTCATAATAAGTCTACTCTATTAGAAATTATGTATATAACAAACTGCTTTATTAGTATTATATCAAAATTATTTAATATTCCTATAAATTACCCTACATTAATGGACGAAAATTCTAGATCTCTGGTGGCCATATCACGACTAGTTTCCTCAGCTGAGTCTTCCTTAGAAAGAATAGACTGACATTTTTGTAACCAAGTATTCTTTATCGCAACAACATCACACCATTGTTATTAAGAAAAGGTCCACTTGAAAAAAGCATTCGTGATAAGGCCACAAGATTATTGCGAAAAAATAGTACTGAGGAAGGAGCTCTGAAGTGCCTAGAAGCCATACTTGGCTCTTCCTTGTGCTTCAATCAATACAGGGATCAAATTATCAATACCTTCCTGCGTATTAGAAACTAGGATCATGTCCGAAGAAACAAGAACTTAGGTCGTCGCAACTGCTGATACGGTTCTCAAATTAGATCATCGCTATTTGGTCAAATGACAACAAAGATCAATCTCCAAAGAATTGGAGTTGCCAATAATCGCACAATTCAGGTAACATTTATAATCCCTAAGACTGACATAATAACCTCGAGAATCTTTTGTAATGATTATGAGCCAGTGCCATAGATCTCCAGCATATTCGGGATCTTTTGTAAAAGATAGATTGGTAGCCCATCAGTAAAAATTTGAAGTTCAAGTGAAAGCGTCGTCATTTTCAAGCAAACAATTTCAAGCAAAACTGACATTGTGGAACAAGTTTGTATTTGAATTGCACTTACTATTGAGTGCCAGTCTATGAAATATACCAATTCATGTATAAAGTTTCTGATGCAACTGAAAAGCTATTATACTGACCTTCTAAAATGATGAGTGGTCCATATTGCTTATGGTTTTACGATGCCGGTATTTGACCATCCCGTTTCATTTTTGTCGCTATTATTCATCGGAATGCTATAACCAATGTGCTTAGGGTGGTCATTTAGTGGCTATAAATTTATTATTGTCATATACACGAAACGTGTTCAAACGCCGAATTTCGAGCATGCCCTTCTCTTAATTTAATTCTATTTACTGTTATCGAATCGTGGCTTATCGCGAGTAATCCACACCTATAGCACGGTTGGAAGCTCAGAAATTCAGAATGAATTGGAAATTAACGGCGGTTCTGATAATATCACGTGGCGCAGGGCTTACATTCGGGGGAATTCCCCGGCTCCTGTTACCGAATCTCTGTGTTAGATAGAGATCGATAGCAACGTAGTGTCTGGAAAATATTGACTGAAAATAGAGAATGGGAATTCGAATAAATTGAGGTATTTACTAGTAACCACGATATCGTCCATATCTTTTGCTGATATTCTAGTACAGGGCTACGTAAACACGCAATTTTGTGTGAAAATGATGGCCAATAAGTTTATATCGAGTGATTATTTATTATGATGGAACGAAACTTTCCTTTTAAACATAGTCGCTTTATGGTCAGTCCCTGTATATTATCAAGTTCCACGGGGAATCCATTACTTTTTTTTCCATCCCTAAACTGTGTGACATTTTAGTGTGGATACATTATGCATAAGCAAAGCGTCGGAAACGGTGTCGTTACCGATATGTCAAGAAGATGTCACATTAGAGGTTAAATGATTTACGAATTGTTACAACTAATCCTTTCTAATGAGATTTTGAAAAATCAATTCAAGAAGAGAGAGAGAACGGGGGTGGGGAAAGAGTAATCATTAATCGCTAATGTTTACAACATAAACCTTTGCCTTCGCCCATCGGTTGGAAAGCGGAAAGGAGCCGCAAACAACAAACGTTTTCAGAAGTCGTAAAACCTTATTAAGAGGACGATCGTATTTTAGCAGATTATTCTGGCGCAGGGGCTTTTAATCTTGACAATATTATCAGTTTTTAGGGAGATACAAAAAACTTTTTACGCGCATTTTCACTGACTTTAAAGACCCAGTGAGTAGCCGTGACAAGCGCCGCCGTTAATGTGATTTACACTTGGGGCGAATAGCATTTCAGAAGCACAGCTAACGGATGCGCCATTAACTTTAATTCTATCTATTAAAGAAAAGAAAACGATTTTAGAAAAATCTAGTAATGTTCTTAGCGAATATGGATTTAGAAACATGTAATAAGCATTGAATGTGTAGGGTATGAGTTTTTAGGAATGAGCCTCCTCTTTGTCCGACAACGATATAATGTACTCGCCTGAAGGCAAGTAAACACCATATATAAAAGAAATACAAATGCTTTAAAAAGTAGTTTGGATCTAGAAGGGCGATTTATAGGCCCTACTGTTTGTTGTTCCTTTCTTTTTACGTAAGGAAAATTATTTATTATATTTCTTTTCGACTCCGGTTGTCGCCCATGACAGCGAGCAATGGATGGCTTTGTTTTGCCAAGTTTATTGGGCCTCGGAGCTCCTTGGATTTCGTCGATTGCTTCCTCCCCGAAAAAAAATAAAAATAAAACTGAAAAATTTCAAGAAAATGCTGCAAGTGAAACTCTCCAAAAAATTAATCAAATCAATAAAAAAATGTGCGCTACATTCAAAAAATATAGTTTCTTGCAATAAATTTTAACTTTTCTTCTGTAGACTTCCCAAGGAGGGTGGGAGCTCCAGATAGTTTCGCATAATTTAGAGTTTATAGCACTTTTCCATAATTTATCGCTAGAGGGGGAAATACATTTTTTGTTATAATTTTTTTAAAATTTAAAATTCGGAGCCCTACATCAAGTATTCCTTGCTGCAAAGAAAATCCCGTCCTTTGTTTTTTTACTTGATTACTTTATGGGAGCATGGGTCAGCGAGATGAGTAGCAAGTTGGGCGACCTCCTCTTCCCTCTTTTTATTTTTTCTCCTAAGTGCCTCTTTTTTTCCCATAAGCTACTATATATCTCCAGTACACAGTAAAAAGAACTGTATTCAAGACGTTTCGAGGAACGGAATCTCCGACGTAGTGTCCCATTAGACATGAACTGAGATTTATTCCAACCACGAACATTAAGAAAAATATTTCGGAATAACATTTTAATATCATTAAGCTAAAGATCTAATTTATTAATTTCGCTGTGTATATATCTTGTACTTGATTGGTTTATTTTATTTACACCTACTAGATAAATAAAAATAAGAAAACCTGGAATTTGGGTGTTTCCATGTTCTTAAGAAATTCTTAATACAAAAAACATTGGACAAGCTCAACATAAAATCAAAAACTAAAATATTTATTATAATGAAACCAACATATTATTTGGAGTTCACGTGTATATGCTTTTTGATGAAGAGTATCTCCAGTTCCTCAAGTATAGTAATAACATAAAAAAGAGCTCCCGCTGGATCGATTCGAATTATCCTGGCCCTTCTGTATTATTTCAAAGATAAGCACGCACACTTGGATACCATAAAGAGAGTTCTTCTTTTGAATAATGGCAACCAAAAGTATTTGTAGGCTCAAGTGAGAAGCTGTAAAACTTCTTTGTGTAGCAACCCTTTGTGTTTGGAAGAAGGAAATAAACTTAGGTATAAATTCCAACCATAAACCAATTTTTTTCCCAAAAAGCACAATAAAAGATGTAGAGTTGACTAGATATTCTTTTTAAATATAAAAATATACAAAAAATATAAATTTTAAGAATGCATACATCAATAGAACATCAGAATTTCAATGCATCGTAGAGTACTCGTGTCCAAAAGAAGGTTTCTATTTTGTGAAGAATGAATTGGTCTTTGATAAGTGCATTTATTATTCAGCATTTTGCCTCAGATTCTTCAGTCTTTGCTTTCACTGTCCAAACCTTCGACCGATAGAAAGCCGTTTGTCATCAACTGAGATAGCCGAAGACTCTCTTGCTCTCAACAAGCCGCCCAGTCCTCCGTCCGTCTTTTGGGCAAACAAGAATTGCAAGGGGGCAAAATTAAGGAAAGGGCCAAAGTTGAGGTTAAGAAAACAAAGAAGCCACTTTTAAACTACTCCCCCCCTTCCCCTCTCCTCTTTTAAATCAGAGAAACGATGCATTAATGATGACTCGAGTTAATGGAAAAGGGAAATGGGTCCCCTGTACTCTTCAGTTTCGCAAAACTCACTTCACGATCGACGCCACAACAATACAGCACATTGTGCAACTCCTAACGAAGGGCCAAAGGGCTTTCAATAAATAAGTTGCGAAGGGTTAGGATATATTTTTATCTTACTATTTACTGTGTATGCACTATTAACATTTAGGAAATGATACTAATAATTCAATAACACTGTCTAATCCTCTCCTTTTTATATCCTGTTTTTATAAAACAATCTTACTTACTCGAATCAGTAATTATTTTTTGAAACTACATTTGAAGCTTTCTCGGAAAATATTTTATTTTAATTAATATACTTAGGATTCCATGTGCATCATAACTGGATACTAAAATTAAATAATTAATTAAAAAAAACAGTTATTTTAATTATTAAGAATTGAAAACAGTTTAAGTTAATGCAAAAGCAATTTTTTCCCATAAAAAGGCAGAGCAAACATTTTTTTATTACAAAATTTTCTTCCGTAGCTTTACAGTGGTAAGAATTTCTCCTTATATGATAAAACCGTCGTTGGTTAATGAAGCTTGAAAAGACAGGTATTTTCAATTCAGACGCTGCTTATTTTTCAGGACAATCGTGAATACAGTTTTTAATATATATTTTGTTTTGTTTATAAATTTGCGGAGGGGGAAATTTTTCGAAGGATTTGTCAGCGCCGTCGAGCAGAAGATCGACGGAAACGCTTTAATTATTCTCGCGAGTGTTGCGCGGACAAATCTTCCGTCTGACGTGTCAACCGACGACGACGGTGTTCTGGAACCATAGACAAGAAAAGAAGAGGAGAAAAATGCAAAAACGACCAAAGCGAAAACTGAACCACGAGCGAAAAGAGACGAAAAAGAAGTTAAAAAACAAAACCCACCACGATTACTATGAACGAGCGAAATAGGAAACAGAAGAAAACGTTTGAAAGGAAGCAGAGCGAGGAAAATAGACGACGAAAATCTTACAGTCGTCGGCAGAAAAATGGAGAGATCGTTCAAGTTGGTATTAAAAAAAAAATCTTTTCTAGCTATGGAAAGATTCCAAATTTGTAAAAGAGGGGACACTTGTGGTTTAGAAGCTGAGCTATCCTATTTAAATGTAGCTATCAGGGTAATTCATAATGTTATTTTATTTTAAAGTCATATTTCAAAATCAAAAAGAAAAAAATGTTTTCTGAAAGTCAGAAAACTGATTTCATCAAGAAAATAATTTTAATGTGTCTTAAAAACTCTATTTATGGCATCCTTATTTGTATAGATATAATTTCTTGCCCTCTTTGTGCAAATTGTATTGTAAGATCCCGCACATAAAACTTCACAATTGCTTTGTAGTTCTTTCTTTGCATGCATCAAACGATGGTCCGGATTATGTAATTGTATTATTATCATTATTATTATGCTGCATTATGTGTTTGTAATAAGCGCTAAACGTTTGAGCGTTAATAAACGACGTCATTGTGATATGAAAACGGTTTACAATATTTTGAAATATAACTTCATTATGGAGATATTTAAGCCGAAAATTTTTATGATGTCGTTTCCGTCATTTTGCTTTGGTTGTAAGAACATAAAGGCATCGTATGTCAACGACACTCTAGTAATAACAGCTTAATGTTGATTTAATTTATCTCCGTATCGTTTTAAGGCATACAGTCGAGCCAGCTGCTCTGTATGTAGCGAACTTTCCCTAAATGAATTGCCTATCAGAAAGTTGAGGGCTGGTGTAGTCTTTCATGCTATCGAATGAGGCAAGAACTCTATCATTGCTTTGATTGCTTGTCTCTCTGAGAAGACATTCTGCGCAGTATTTTCAGTCGCTGTTGTTATAGTCAGTTTAAGATGAAATACGTATGGAAATTAGCTCTTCATGCAAAAATCTTTTTTTTTTTTTTTTTGAAAATGCCATTGTTCTTCGTAGAATTTTTTTGTGTTGTATCTGCGTATGAAAATTCGTATCTTTTGGAACTTTTCGTGTAATGTCTAATGCTTCCGTAAGTTGAGAAAACCTTATTTTAAAGAAAATGTGAAATTATGAAAGATTCGGCCTTATTATCTCCATAATGAACTTATATTTCGAGAAAAACTGAAGCTCTCGCATCACAATGTCCCTCAGACTTATAATAACACACTTTATAGACGAGGAAAAACCATGAAATACAACGCATTAAAAGAAACTGAGTGGTTTTCCAGCACAAGTCGCGGTTGCGTATTCATTTCATTTTCATAAGTCTCAAATGATTAAAAGATCCTTCTGTCTAACACTTTTAACGAGTCAATAGATTGTTTTTTGGTGCATTTATCGAAATCGTGAAAAAAATTGCGTGGAATTATTTTTAAAAGAAAACTCGTACGCGGAGATTGTTAACGGAACCGAAATGAAAGAATAAATGAAATGCATCTTTTTTTTTTTTAATCTTTTTTTTGTTTCTTTTAAATTTCTACCGAAGATGTCGAAAGAGGGATTGTGGCTCTGTGCACAAAAGACAACGATGCCGTGAAGTGTCTGTCTGTTTGTCTACTTTTTCGCTTTCGCTGGTTGGTTGACATCGGGTCGTTCTCGTGACAGATGCAAAACAAGTGAACAACAACCCAATTCCATCGCCAAGAAAGAGACGAAGAGGTAATATCGGAAAAGCGAAGAAGGCGCGACCTCTCAAGTTGAAAGCAAAAATTTACGACGTTTTACGAAGGCTGTTATTTTCGTATTGATTCCCCCCTCACTTATATGAAAAATTTGAAATGATTTGAATTCTTCTGTAGAATTTCCATAGCAACCGAATGCCGTAATAATGTCAACACGTTAAAAAAATTGAGGGGAATTTATTTACAACTTGTTAATCTTCTCGGAAAGAATCATCCGCAGTTGTCTTTTTAGAAACATTGCACTAAATAAACAAACAAACAAACCAATATATATAAACCACATTATTCGAAAAGGAAGAAAATTGTTAGCTTAAGCTTTTAAATTTTAATTAATAATGTATTACACATCCTTTACATATTCCAATCTATTTTGCTTTCGGCATATAGGGGCTCCTGTATATTTAATGGGCTGCAGTACAATAAGAAAATTTCTCATTGGAAAATCAATATCAGAGACAAAGGATTGTGTAAATGGATTCCGGAAAGTAATATTTTCAATCCCGATTTTAATGTAAACAAGTTAGTCAATTCAAGTGGGATTTGACTTGAATATTTGCACAAGTATCGTAGCCTCTTCACGGGCAAATCGATTGGGTCGTAAGCAAATATACGCCGACCTGTTCGACAGACACGACCACCAACGACGAACGTCAACACTCCTTCTTTCACCCCAACCACCACAGATACACTCTGTCTCAACATGAAAAGGAACATGGAAAATAAATGATTCCATCCGCTGGAAAGAAAGTAGCCTGCCATTTCTACTTTATAGATCAAATTTCATTTATCTTGCCTATTTTGTTTTCTGATTTTATCTATTGCTACAATCTGTTAAAACTTGATATTTCCGAGGTTTTGAGTTCTTGAGGAAATTTCAGCAGAAATACAGAAATCAAATCATTATCAAATTGTGGCTCAGATCAAATTTCTTTTTTTTTATATATACTTTTCCCCCTTCATTTTACCTTTTATATTTTTCGCCATGAGAATGACTTTATGTGAATAGTTCGCCAAAAATAACATCAAATGATCCCTGAAGGACAAAATTCTAGTTCTATTATGACATGTTCAATTTCTTTTGTATTCTTTATAGAGAATAGCTAAGTTCAGCAGAGCAAAACATTACAAAAAAAAATCATCTAAGAATTTGTAAAATAGAATCCTAATTGAGGATAATTTAACATCAGCAGCCCATACAGAGACACAAAGACCAGAGGGAGTCAGGCTGGCCAAAAGTAGAGTAGATATACCTTTGCTTAATTTTACTGTTATAATTAATAGTAAATTATGCAACTTACAATTATTTTCAGGAAATTTAATAGAAACAATATGCTCTTAAACTCCAAACTTATGCACAAATTGGACCGATTAAAGGGCTATGTAGTCCTCGTAAACCTTCCAATTTTCGAGAAATACCTGCAACAGAAGCAGATCTATTCACCCATGGCTGCTAATTGAAATCATTGATTTGACGCATTTTGACATCAAATTTAGGAGATGACGGCTCTATTAAGAGCGTTACTTTCTATCATCAGTATTTGAACAGTTGGCGCGAGGATGAATTATCCGAAATGGAAGATCCTATACAGAAGGGCTATCTTAATTCATCTTCTAAATAGCTTCTTTGATTTACGTTATTATAAATGTAATAATTGTAATAAATACAAATAAACTATAATGTATATCTATTTTTGTCCACTGTGTAAATATATTAGGGCTTTGGTGAACACAATCTGATGGAACCAGGAGAAGGGTCTTCTTATACACGACTAAAAGAACTAGTGCGCTCAAATAATATTATGCCTATAGCCTGAGGGTACCTAAGAGTCAAGCTAATGTTTTAGCCCAAAGAATACAATTCAAATTATCTACCCAAATTCCTCAAAACGACATACATTCCCGAAAACACACATTTTAATGGAATAGGGTAGGGGTTAATGACAAAATGACAAAATCGTTAATATCTCCATAACATTTCCAGTGATGTCTACCAAATTTTAAACAAAATTTTTTCTCGTAATTTTTTCTCTTTTACTTTGATGCCCCTAATAGGAGAAAAATTTTGAAAGAGAGGGCTCAAAGGATGAAAATTCAAATTAACATTGCTTTAAAATCCAAACACATTTTTGTTTGAAAGCAATTAAGCATCAAGCTGATTTCTTTTCCATTTTGATTTAATCTGTGGATTTTTATCATGTAAAATAGAAAACTGCCATTTTCATGTAGTTAATAGAAATTACATTAGGCTGTCTCGAAACAAATGTTTATATATTAATACTTATGGTTACTTTCAGAAAATAATTTTTAAGAAGCTGACTTTAATAGCCGAGAACTGTTTCAAGGTATCAAATATTACGCTCAGGAGTGCACTACCATTTAATCCCTAGGAGAAATGTTTATTCACAGATCATAAAAATTGGTGTAAAGGTCAAGTACACGAAGAATTTTGCAATTAATACTGTGAAATTAAAAACGCCTATTGTTCCCGGCGTTTTGAAAGAGCCTTGAATGAGGAGGGGCACTCGTGGGTCCGTAAGAACTCCCTTTTTAACAAGGCCAGCAGTAAACTGGATGGCGGTGGTGGGGGATTTGATGGCTCCCGGGGGTGATTGCCTCCAACAACCGCAATCCGAGCGCCGGATTCACCGATGACGAGCGGAATCGCCCGGGGGGTGAAGTTCAAATCGCCACCCTGTCTAAGGTTTCACTCCTACGAGGGATGGAAAAACCGGGGATATTTTGGGCAAACGTCGACGTAAACTGATGACAAGGGCAAAATCAACAAGGACTTTTCGTTTTTTCTTATTTATTTTTTTTTCTTTTTTTTGATTTTTTTTCTTAATGGTCCAATTCCTTCACCAGTGTATATATATTCGACATGTTTATGGCTCTAAAAGAATTGAAACGGAAAGCCACACCGTTTTTCCACTCCCTCTCTTTTCGTCGACCGATAATCCATCAGGGGTCGTCCGTGATTTTTCCCCGTTTTGTGGATCGAGCGGGAGTCGAATTTCACGGCGAGAGGGCAACGGGGTTTTTGGGGGTCGACGCGAGACTGGTTCTGTTCCCACGTGGAAGCAAACAACGAATTCCATTAGCCCGACTTGAGGAATCTCCTAAGTATGGACGGAAGCGGATAGAGTCGGGGGGCTATTTGCTCAGGGCTTGGAAAGCGACACACAGTGTCAATTTCATTTCATTGGCCCCCTTGTATCCCTCACCAGCAGAGAACCTAGCATTTTGACCATTTCGAAACGAAGCGCTCGGTTGGATGGATCGGGAGAGAAGGGGGCGAAAAATCGAATGTTTACCCGAAAGTCGTTGCGCGCATGTTTAAAACCGTTGGGAGCCTCTTTAATTCTCGTCAAATTACTTCTGTAATTGGCACAGCTAATTCTGTCAGATTATTCGTTAGTTTAATTTAGTTAGAGGAATTAAAAGTTGTTCGCAAACTTATGGTAGTTTGGTTTATACACAAAGACTGTAAAATCTACAAAGTTCGTTGACATATGGTCAGATATCTTCATTCAGCGTATTATAATTGCTACACACCATTAAATAAAAAGTATCAAAATAACAAATAATTAAAATGAAATTTAAAAAAAAAACTTTTGCTTTTAAATATTAATTAGGTCAAAAACACGTAAAAATTATAGGATACCATGTCAATGCCAATTACTTGTAATGCAGAAGTTAAGGAACGTAATACAAAGCTCTTTATATTAACATTTAAAATTGTGCAATCCACAAATAACACGACTGTAGAAAAAAATTTACTGAAGCCCAGCTGAAACAAAGTAACACGTGAGGAGACATTCTAGCCAGTTCCTAAAAAATAATAAAAACTTTTTTTTTTGAAAATCATTTTTCCACGAACAATCATCTCCTTTTTCGGTGTTGCTTGTTAACGGTTGGCAATTGGGTTTTATCATTTTTCTTCAATCTTCCATGATCCCCATCTTGGCCATTATCTTTGGCTTTCTCTCCTTTAATCACTGTTAACTACCCTTCGACTATCGGGGGCGCACCGAGCAGGGGAAATTATTTACAGCGGCTGTCAGGTGTTGAGTGAGTCGGGCCGCTCGCTCGTTCGAGCGCCGCCCACCGGCCTCCACCGTGATTTAGGGGCCTGCCAATCGGTCCTCTGACACAACGGTAAATAAAGCCGGTTTTCCGGGGGACCTTTTCCTTGCTCTGCCCATCGGGAAAGTTAGCAACGGACGGCCCGTGACTACTAATTCTTCAGCTGAAACAAACCAAACATTCCTCTCTCTCCCATCCTCCCTCCCTGCTTTCTGTTATCTCACGGTGAAATATCTCCTCCACAACAAAAATCTCACCGCCATCCCACCCAACCCCCCAGCTCAACAACCTTCTTATCTAATAGTCTACATAATATTAAGTAAGAACGAGTTAGTGTTTTTAAAATAAATTGGAGTAAGAAATCATGAGCATGCTCAAAGCAAGCCGGCGTAAATAAAGGAAGAATAATAACATAGAACCAAAATATAAATTAAGTCTCTTCTTTAATTAAAATTTCAAAAATTAGGGAAAATTAATATATTGAAAAGATCAAATAGTTTTCTTACAATAGATTCATTTTAATTTTAGAAGTAGTTATTTTTTGAAATTTCATTATTCTGCATCTATTATCAACGATGACTCATTGCATAATTTAATTGTAAACATTATTTTAATGATGATAAAGAAATTGTTCATTGTAAGATTGATAATCAGATTTGTTGGGACGCATATTTTTGAGATTCTCTCTGGAACCAATTCCTTTCTAGTAATTACAAAACCAATGCTGCTTTACTAAAGCCTGTTTATAAAATGGCGTTAATTTTTAATTTAATCATTCGTTAAACATTTTAACATGTTTTAAGATTTCATGTTAACTAATAATTTCAGGTTTAGCAACCTTGTTGTGGGCTAATTACCTATTGGTGTATATTTATGGATTTGTTCCATGTTGTTACATTTTATTGTTACTAATATTTTGAGTCTATTTTTGAATTTCTGGATGGCGGCCTTAACAAATTGAGATGGAGCGAAAGTAGGATCGTTATCTCAACATCAGTAAACAAAACACAATGTCTTACTCCTGGAAGTTACTTCGACACGGGAATGCGACATTTAATAGTTCCGACATGTTGGAGTTGGGTGAGCTGAGCCATGCATAATGATAAAAACATAAAGGAAGTCAGTAATTTCTGGTTTATCAGAGAAGAGTAAAGTTAAATTAGATATGAACCAAATCAAAATAGAGCAGACGTAGCCCAATCTAAGATGTCTGTGTACATTTTAAAAATAGCTTTATAAAAATTATTTTAAAAAATTATAAAAAAAATTATTGAATTCATTCGCCCCAAACAGAATTTTTGTTATAAATTGAAGTATTAAAATGAGTCAGTTAAGTTAGCGAATTTTCCGAATCATTCGCTCCATTAGCTTAATACTTTCACAAAATGTATGAAGTCAGAGAGAAAGGAAGATAATCCCAGTGGCTTACCTAATGAACTCAAACCTGAATAGGCACTGTACTGAATCGTACAATCATTTCAGGAATGGTGAGGTTTAAAGCAAGAAAAACTGCTTAGTCAGAAATAACATTATGGAAACTGGATCGTCATCATATAAGAGGTGGGGGTGAGGGGGGGAATTGAATTTCTAACGAAGTTTTTCTACATATGAGAACGATATCAGCGAAAAAAATGTGGAAAGGTAAAAAAAAAAAAACAACCAAAGATTAGATATAAATTAATATCGGAAGTTGAGTAGTCCATAAAGCAAATTTAATAATCCGTAGATCTATTTTTATTCCATATTTGAAAATAATTGTCCCACTTATTCATTTGAGTAGAACAAAGCATTAATTTTAATTCGTTATCGGGTTGATGCTTTCTTTTATTTATTTTTTTCAAATCCGCAACAACCACAAGCGTACTATGAAACATGTTTTTTCTGGAAACGCCTTTATAGCCGAGCTAAAGAAACATGATCCTGTCAATATTACTGAAAGAAATTTTTAAAAAATGCATTTATTACGCTATGCAAGAGAAGAATATGCTGTTCCCTTAAAATGTGCGTGCCAGAAAGTTTTCTTCAATTTCTTCTGTCATTTAAAATATTCCATTACAACGAGGTAGACAAGCAACGCGCGAATCGGAAAAAAAATTGAAGGGAACGCATTGCATGTTATATTTACAAATAACAATTTATTGCTATTGTTGGGACTTTATTAAAATGAAAAGTCAAAAAGCCAGCCAAACCGTTTTCATCCTCTACTAAACAACAATGTAAGCAAACGTGGTTTGATATTCAAGCGTATCTCCCACACGCATACAAAACGGTTGGGAGGTGGGGAGAGAAGTCAAAGAAAAAAGCGTTGCATATTTACTGGATTAAACGAATGCGGATCCCGTTACCCATAAAGACCGCTGCATATTTAAATATTCTGAGAGATATTGTTCTAGTTAATTAACGGTGTTAAAGAGTTAATGAGCTCGCTCATCCTCCGAGGCGAATTCGCAGGGAAAACATCTCTCCGTGCCGTATACTTTGGGAGAAAAAAAAGTTAAGGGTGGGATGCTATTGTAGAGGAGGTTACGAAAGGCAAGTCAAAGGAGGGAGAGGATAAAGTTGGAAAATTTCGCTACGAATTTTTAAAATCTAGACGAGCGAGGGAATTGGATTCCGAGACGCGTAGCACTGGAATGGAGCCAAAAACAGAAGACAAATGGAGGGGAAATGGCCACACGATTTACGTCTCTCGACTTTTATCTGTTGCTTCCCTGCCAGACAGTTCAATTAAGGGAGGACCTTTTTTTTCCCCACTACCCACCCACCCATTCGCCCATTCTCCTCCTTTATTTTTTTCATTTTCATCCTTCTCGTCTTCTATTGTTTTTCTCATTAATTGCTAAGGTTTGGCCAAGGGATCGTAACCGTTTGGTCTGTCGAATTAATTTATTGGATCAGACGTTGGGGGAATTTAAACACAAATGAGAGCGCAGAGGAAAGAAGAAAGGCGGAAATAAAAACCAAACAATATGGAATAATTTCGCAATAAAAAAGTTTTTTGGACGCAATTTTAAAACGTTGTATTCAAAAACTATTTCTATTTTTATTGTTTTAATTTATTGCTCTAACGATAAGGCGCATCTCCGTTGGGGGATAAGAAAGATATGCACATTTCGTTAGTCGTTTGCATGCAAGGAGCTCTTCGTGGATTTTTGTTTGTTTTATTTTTAATTAACTGATGCTTTTGTGCACTGAAACCTAAATAAATGAATGAATCCATGAATTAATTAAAAGGGGCGCGAGAGGAAATTTTATGAAATTCTCAAAAGGCCGCAAGATTTACACAACACTTTCGCGTTCTACTGTTTACCGGAGCCGAGTACTCTTAACTGCAGGAAAGGTTGGGCAAACGTAAAAGAATCTGGAAAAAAAATTCGAGTAAATGACAAAAATAAAAAGAATCTTGAGAAGGATTCTGCAAGAGCTAAAAGGAAGGCCATTTGGAGATCCAAAACCAACACCCGGTTTTAATAAAACGTTTTCTCTTTTTCTTTCTGCGCCCAGTTGGTTCTTTCAAACGTGTGGCATTGTAACAGAAACTGAACATTAAACGTAGCAAAAGCAAGGCACCAGAAGCAGCAGACGGTTCATTAGGAGAGAGAGAGAGAAGCGAGGTTAATGTTTCACACGAATTGTATTACAGTAATTACTATTATCGAGGCTCGATGGCACGCGGTAGAGATACATGGCCAATGGGAACCGAGTTTAATTTTAACGGCTCGCATTTGCCGCTTATTGATTTGTAAACGGGTTTACAAATTCGTTTCACCGCCCCCCACCTCCTCCTTTGTGTGCCCTTTAATAACGTTGTCGACCAGAAGTGGACCGAATAAACAAATGTGTCCATCCCAATCACAAGCGATAAACCCACGTAGTTTTAACCCAAAAGCCTTCAGCAGAAATTTTGAAAGGAATGGAAGCAAGTGGCTGCCACGAAGACCGCTTCACTCCAGACTTTGCGTTTTTTGTTAATTAAATATTTTTTTAAAAAATTATATTCGGTTTTATGATTTCTTCTTTTACTATCTTGCCTATTTTCATAGGAAATGGTTTGTTTTAATTGAAAACGTTTCGTGTTTCGATTGCAGCCATAACCTTCCTTTTTCAAATTACAAGAACGAAATGCCTTAATCTGCGTTTTAATTAAATGCGTTAAAAAATTTCTCCAGAATCTGCCAAATTTCCTTTTTTTTCTCCTTACCGTTTTGTGCAAAGGGAAAAGATATAATTACGAGAGATATAAATATCGTTTAAAAAATATCAGTTTCTCAGAAGGAAGGAAAAAATAAAACGTAATTACTGAGGGAAATGTCGTGAACTTTTTAATGAGGCTTCCAGTTTTTTTTCCCTTATGAAATTTATACATCCAAAAAACATTTAAGGGCGCAGTATTTCACTTTTTTTTAAAGCTTTGTCTCTTACATAAGGAAGAGGAACCATATATGCACCCTTTTGGGAAACGAATGAAAAATTTTATGGCTTATAAGCAAACTAATTTTTTCGGAAGGAATGAGTCAAACGTTAATTAAAATCTCTCGAATTTGAAAAAGACAATTTTTATCCATGCAATTTCTGGACAAAGGAATAGCCTAAGCGTAGATGGAAAATCTAAATATTTGATTTAACGCTAATATTTCTGGGAAATTATTTCTGGTACTTATTGGAACGAGTATAGAAAACTCTTCCACTAGAAAATCTAAAACAAATGATGCTTCTAACCTGATGTTACATAAAGAGATCATTTATTACAAATCGAAGCAAACAAAGGAATTCAAGTCATTCAAATAACGACAAAGATTTCAAAGCGATAAGTGCTCTCGACATTTCCATTGATCAGTGTCATCTCCGAGTGCCATCTTAATTGTGGGTTCTTGCCACTGGCTAGAGGGAGTGCCGCATAAACTTGGCTACAGGCGGCGGTGGTGTTGGGCCCGGGAGGAAGAGACGGAAACGACATCTGTGGAGCGCGCTTGGCATTCACTGTCCTTATCGCGGGGAACGGGCATTAACGCCTCCCCCGAACTCAATAAAACACCCGACGAGACGTAAAAAGACAAGGGAGAGAAAGAAAAAGAGAGAGAGACACGGGGGCGGCAATGGCACATAAGCACCATCAACCCCCAAGATGAGGGAATCTGGTAAAAGATGGAAGAACCAAGCACAGCATTGTCATTTCCCTTTGGATTTAGAATGCAAAGTTTTTCCCACTCGCATAACGGGAATATTTTCTTTATTCTGGAAATTATTTCATGGGTCTCACGTTATTCGTCGATTTACTGATAACTCAGAGCATAAAAGAAATTTATTGTATACTATAGCAAAAATTTCTTGGGGCGAATAGCCTCCCTCTGGATAACTTCAATATTTGAAAATATTGACTAAATATCTCAAAGGACATTGTTCTTCAGGTTTATGAGTATCCGAAAAATAAACAATTATCATGTAAATAATAATGTACTCTACTTCTGTTTTTTGTTTCGAGTATAGAATATCGATTTTCGTGGAGAGATTATAACCTCAAAATGTATATTACTGGAGAGAAATACATCGGCTAAAATTTGACAGTTGATTTTGATAATTATCCCTGATGCTTATATTATTTATTTGTAAACTAACATACATTACTAATTTTTACAAGAGTGCCGTAAAAGATTAGGTTTCAACTTGTTACAAGATTACCGTATTGGCCCGAAAGACTAACTTTTCCCCTTAAAATGTACTTACAAAACCGTTCTCATCTTATATGCGTAGCTTAACTATTTTATATTTTCTGGTAAACACCTTTCAAAATTCAAGAACGACTTATATGCAAGACCGGGCCAATACGGTAGGTTATATTATCGGACGGTGTGTTTGGTCCGTGTTTGCGGAAAATCATGAAACAGACAGGATCTACTTGGAAAAAAATTGACTTAAATGCGGAGACGCGTTTCGGTCAGTGCCCATCCTCGGACTACTGACTTAGGCTAGAATAGTTAAGTAGTTAGGTTAGATAGGTAAGTTAGTATATAGGTTAAGTTGTATTGTTTAGATTAGGTAGATTAGGTCAGTTTGGACAAGTTAGAGTAAAGTTAGGAGTGTAGATCAGATTAGATTAGGTTAGATAAGATAGGTTAAAGTAGGTTAGGTAGTTTATGCAGATTAAGTTAGTAGATTAAGTAACTTTCGTTAAGTTTGGTAGTTTATTTTATGTTAGGTAGATTAACTTAATTTTGTTTATATAGATTAGAATAGTTAGGTAAGTGCGGTAGACTTGATAGGTTAATTTACATTAGATTAGTTAAATGTTGTTTTTCTCAGAAAGAGAATCAATTTAAACTGAATAGGTTGAAACAAAAGTTTATGAATAAATAAGCTATAATCTGTCCAACGAAAGTTGGAGTAGGCATGTCCAGTTAAACTTCCGATTTCAATTGTTTGACATAGTTGCAAGGTAAAATTAACAATGTCTAACAATTGAAACTGGAAACTTAAATGGACACGCCCAATCCAATTTTGGTTGGATAGTCTATAGTTTCTACAGTTTCCGATGGTAATTTTAAAGAAATTTCAGTTTTGTATCTCCATTGGCAGTTTGTCATTCAGTTTTTTCACATTGGAATCGTCTTACTGAGTAAGCGAAGCAACCTTAGAAAACCATAGTCCTTCTGGAAAGGTGTATAAACAAACACGGAAGCGTATACAAAAATAATCCCAAAAATGATATTTTGTGTTACAAAAGCGATGCAGGAGATTTACTGTGCGGAATTTGACCAAGTTCATTAAACAGTGGAAAGTCTCACTAATTTATGAAGTCGCGAGACGAGCAGCCCTAATTTGTTTCATTTAGAACTTTTAAGTTGCAACTTCGATATTTTCGTAGACATGTACACCAAAATTTATTATCCTTTTAACCCAGTGTGACTGTCGGTTATTAATAAGTCTGTTGGTGCTTAGCTAGGTCCCTGGCTCAAGGGCAACTTTTGAGCGACCCGAGGCGTTTGCCAACCCGCTTCTCTCTCTTCCCCCCCTGATGAATGACACTGGTGGACGGTTCGTTGTCTTGGCGGCTGGGAACGGTTCGCCTCCAAAAGCCGCTCTATCAACGTCACCATCATTTACTAAAGAGATTCATAGAATCGCCGTTTACATCAGGAAGTCTGTTTGTTACTGTCACTCGTGATTTACGTTACAATGACCTCCAGGCAAAATAGTTGCCCATGCCATGTCAGCGCACTTGTTTTCAGCCGCTCTTCAGCCTTCGTCAGTGCTTGCATTGCTCTCCACTTATTTTTTTCTTCCTTCTGTTTTGTAATTGAATGGACTTCTTTAGCAAATCATTGCGATCGATTAAACAGGAAGCCTGTCCCAACAATCTAATGGATAAAGATTGGTGGATACAAAAAAGAAAGGCAAACTGGGCTGTTTAGATATGTAACCTAAACGTGAGGGTTTCTTTAACATTATCTTTTTGAAGCACCTTTCGCTTAGAACGACGACAACGACGACTTAATCCGTGCGCTGGAGTTGGCGGATTGCTTCGCCCAGACGGAGGCGTTTGCATTTGGGGGTCCTTCTGAAGAACTTGACAAGTATATCCTATGGGTTGTCGACGTCCTTTCCCCCCACTCGGCTGGCAGCCCTCCTCCTCCTTCTACCCTGATGGGATGGGAATGACCTGCAAGGGTCTCTCTCGCACTGACTGCGGCTGCGCATACGTTTACCATTTGAAAAACAACTCCTTCACGAGGGGAGGTTGGAAAAGAAGAAAGGGAAATGGAAAAAAAAAAAAGAGAGAGAGAGAGAGAGAGACTTCTGTTTCTCCTCCTCCTCTTTTCTATTATTTAAACACGACTCACGCATTCTGAGTAAGAAAAGTTAACAAGTACTGTTGTTCTTTCCTTTTGAAAAATTGCACGCAGGCTTTTAAAAACAGTATTTAAAATGCGAACACCAAATAATGACTAAAATAATTTAAATAAAAACATCATTTAGCGAGAAACAAATAAAAAAAAGCTAATGTTAATTATTTAAATAGATATTGCACTGGAAGACATGATATAATTTCAAATAACAGGTTGTAAAGGTTGTTAAAAATCCATAATATAGGAAACTTAAAAAATATATGAAGCGTATTTGGGTTTAAAAAGTAAGAGGCGGGATTAAAACGTAAAAAAGCAGCTTACCATGAAAGTTACAGCTTATCATAAGAAGAAAGTTTCAGACACTTACCTAGAAAAGAGAAAAATAGCTATCAGTATGCATTATAAAATCATTTCCTTTTTTGTCTTACGTAAATGTAAAGCTAAAGATGCTATAACATGATCTATTATTATGTGTAAAATTTAATAAACGTATAAATAAGGGCCAGGAGAGAAAAAAATCTTAATTGTCTACGATTTTTGATCTGACGTCTTCTACAGAACAGTATTCAAAATCAGGGGTGGATCTGGGATAGGGCATTGTTATTCGTATTTCTACCAATAATAAGCCCTAAATTTGCCCTATCTATGATGATGTAACAATGTATTACGTTTCATTGCGGAGGCCTTCTCTCTCGGTGGTTACGCCTTAGCACTGAAAAGTCATTGGCATATTTATCCCTTTGCCATAGTATGCAGAGCACCAATGTCACCTGATTCTAACAATCAGTGTTTAGTTTTCGTTTGTGAGAAACATTGAAGGATGGATTGTTGTTCTGCTTCCTATGGAGGTATTTTATGGCCATGTGACCTTTTAGTGCCTTGGCCTGTCTCTCGTCGATTGCGATTGACTTCCAATATGGTTTATAGCTGTTAAGCTACTTGTAGTTAATTTAATTGCTTATTTAATATTATGTTGTTTATGACTATTTAAAGTTTACATCTCGAAATTCATCGCCATCAATTAGTAATGATATCATTTTAAAGTTGTTCATGTTTTTTCTTTTTTTTTTTTTTTAGTATTAACTTAAAAATACATTTAACTAGAAAACTATGAGAAGCATCACTTTTCCCTATCCAACGAAAGAAAAACTGGGCGTGTCTAGTGAAATTTCCGATTTCAACCATGGCCTTCTAGAAAATAGCAGACCTCAACATGAAAAAGATAAAACCGTAGCCCACGAGAAAGACAGGCCCTGGCGCGGAAAAGTCACCTGACCATCTTAATGTAATCTTCATTGTTTCCAACAAACGAAAAATTGCTGATTGTTAAAATCCAAGATGGAAACAATGAATGTTACATTGTTAGTCGGACTAAGATGGTCAGGTGACTTTTGCGCGCCAGGGCGTGACCATCGAGAGACATGGCCTTCTTTCTCATGGGCTACGCGATAAAACATTTTAAGTAATAAACTAGAGGATACTCGTTTACCACAACAAGAGAAAAAGAAACGAAAAAATAATAAATGAAAACTAAGGCAAAAAAATAGTAAGACAAAAAACAAAAGAATAAGGAAAAATACACCTGTAAGCGCTTTTCGAAAGCCTTGCTTTCATCGTTCAGTTCACTCCGTGTTCTCCCTTGGGCTGCTGAACGATGAAAGCAAGGCTTTCGAAAAGCGCTTACAGGTCGTATTTTTCCTTAATCTTTTGTTTTTTGTCTTACTATTTTTTTGCCTTAGTTTTCATTTATTATTTTTTCGGTTTTTTTTCTCTTGTTGTGGTAAAAGAGTATCCTCTAGTTTATTACTTAACTATTTCTATCCACATAAGATTTTACTCCATTATTCGAGATAAAACATTGTTACATCATTCTGGTGGTATTCGTAGCCCACGAGAAAGACAGGCCCTGGCCAACACCACCTAAACAGAAGGCCTGCGCACAGAAATGTCATACATTGGTACATCACTCTAAAGCGGCTATTGTTAATCGTATTTCTACTAATAATAAGCCCTAAATTTGGCCGTTTGATGATATTTAATCTCATGTTCAGGCCTGATATTTTCTAGAAGGCCATGTTTCAGTTATAAAATAAAATTAAGAATGTCCAACAATTGAAATTGGAAATTTAAATGGACACGCTCACTTTTTCTTTCGTTGGACAGAATATTTCTCACTGGAATTTAAACTCAGCATTCATTGTTAAGAAAACTCATTTTCATTAAAAAAAAATTTATCAGTTTTCCGGACCGTTCGTTATACTGTATCATGTTGCAAATTGAGTTTTATTGCTAACACAAATTTTTAAATACTTTTCTATAATTAAGAACACTATTGGATTAAAATATTAAGGAAAAAAAAGTGATAAGCACGAGATATTTAAACTGAGCTATAGGGAAATTTCACGCCTTTCAAATGCGATTATTAATATTTTAAGAATTTTCGGAACTCATGTCGATAAAATTGTGAAGTTACGAAATAATTAATGAGTAAAGTTATTTACATTTCTGTGAATTGTATTTTATATTTCGCAATTGAAAAGGAAGCTTAACTTTCACTTGAAGCATCCACAAATTGAAATCTTGTCGGAGCTATTGATTCAGTTAATGCTGCCTAAATTGTTCTAAATCAAGAAGCAGAAGAAAAACAATGTAAATCGATAACAAACGTTTGACAATAATTGAATTGTCTTTAGTTATCGATTTCTTTCATTTTATTGCTCTTGTATTTAAGAATCGTATTCATTGACCTGAAAACAAATGAGAATTAATGAATAATGAGTTGAATAAGAAATACATTCATTTGGGTTTACTTTTTGGTTTAGTGGAGGAATTAATCACTTTTCATTTTTTTTTGGCTCGTAAAGGATCATCTGGTTCAATAAAAAGAGACGTTAGAATTTTTCATAGGAATTCAAGTTATTCTTGGAAAAGATACAGCAATTGGTAATTGCGATTCTGTGTGGCAAGGAAAATATGGCCGCTGACTCAAAACGGTCAAATTGTATTTCCGAGCCGAGTATTGGCTGGTCACTTTTTTTTTCCCCTTCCTTCGGTGGTTCTTCTTTGGAATGTTTTAAAAATTCTCTCAACGCGTTTTCTTTTCCGTCCCTTCCTTCCAACACGCTTTCTACTGGCAAATCGACTCGTCCTCACTAATAGTCGGTCGTATTCTCCCCTTTTTTAGTATTATTTTACCCTCTTTTCAAGATAAAAAAAATTCTTCCATTGTAGTTGCCTTTTCTTTTTTTTCCTCGTCCTGTTCTTCTTTTTCCCCCCTTTTCTTCGATCGGAGTCGGGTCGGCCATTTTCTTTTCTGCCGCTGTTCCTCGTCAGTGGATGCCATTAGAGGGCGCTGATCGCAGACCAGAGTGTCATCGATTGGTCCAAGATGATCCGGACCCGCTTGTTCATTCACTCAACCTTCCCTCGCATCATTCTCTTCTTCTTCCTCGCTCTCTCCCGTTTTTTTGTGTGATGGGGAGGAACCTTTCTGTGCCATTCCCTCTCTTTTGTCTTCATTCATTCAACACATAACAAAACCAAAATCGTTTCGAAATCGAATCCATTTTCTGCTCTTTCTCTGCAATCAATTAACATTGAAAATCAGGGGAGGGAATCAATTGGAATTGAAAGATTACTGACTGGGACGGCGGATGAACTCCGCTGCGACTCTTTCATAAAGAAAAGGGAAGAGGGAAAAAAAAAGTGGAATTCGCCATTTCAATTCGTCTAATTTCGTAGCTAATACCCAGAGCGCGCATCTCAATATTCTTAAGAAGGTAATCTGCATAATCGCTGCATCTTCGACGCTAATAAACGTTTCCGTAAACCGCATTTACTGTTCCAGTTCATCTCTGATAACAAGACTTGGCAATTCAAAAATTGCATTAAGGAAATCCGAGAAGACTACCGTCGTTGGATTTGCACGTTCCGATGATACAAAAGACGGGGAAAGTTAATTTAATGCGTTTTTCTTTCAACGGAGAGGGAAACCTATCAAAGCAATGGATATTTTGAGTGTGCAGCGACATTAATGGTGGAAAATAGATCCACCCACTACTACAACTACTAGCACCACCACCACCACCACCATCCCCTATTTCTAAGAAGCTTAATAAACGAGAACCGTGGAGGAAGAGAAGGAGGAGGAGGAGCAGTGCGGCTGATTACCTGACGCACTTCATTAATTCATATTTTCCACAAAGGTTTCACGCCTGCGTTGATGGTTGAGTCGGAGGGAGGGAATGGGGAAGGGACATGGAAGACCCCAAGGACGAGAGGAAGCTGGCCAATCACGTTCGGATGTCAGGAAAGCAGAGGGAGTGAGAAAGGGAAATAGTAATAAGTGTTCGCGTCTCCACTTAGGCTCTGGGGAAATAACGCATGAAGAAGTGGGAGGAGAATGAGGGAGATGGGGGTAGGGACGATCTGTTCAACGGCAATTTCATCTGGGGCACTTTTAATAAACGATGCTGACACTGCAATCCGTCATCTCGAGCGGTGCATCTTGTGGGGCTAATTAACATGCACGTTTCGATCTGTCATGTACAGAAGAGATCCCCACCCCCTCATCATCGCTCTCCAGCCCCTCGTCATTTCCCTCCAGAGAGGTAGGAAGAGAGGAGGGGGGCCGCGGCATCTGTCTCAGTGTATGTGTGTATTATATATGTGTGTGCGCGTGCTTGTGTGTATGTGTGTGCGTGTTTGTGTAGAAAAGGTAGAGAGGAGGGTAAAGAAAGAGGGGGAGGAGAGAATGAAAAAGAGAATGGAACGACGACACGAGAACAGTGGATTGTACGCGACTCCGAGGGGAAGAGATGATGAAGAACAACATGGACGACGCCACGAGATGATGGGAAATACACCCACCAAATAGACTGCACATATTGGCAATGGAATTCTGTGGAAAGACACGGAAGGCGATCGGAGGTAATGGAAAGAAGAAGAAAAAAATGAAAAGAGGGGGAAGGACGGCATCTTTGCTCATCTCAACCATCCCAAGCTCCAGGCCTCATTTCACCTCCTGCAAAGGGGTAATCAAATTGGTATTATCAAGCTTAAAGTAAAGCAATCTCAAGTCTCGACTTATTCCCGTGATTGGAGAGCTAAAAGTGAGTTATTTGGAAAGTTGGCGTATTCTTCTAGTGAACTTGGCATTGATTTGTTTACGGATTAAACAAAAGTAGACTTCTCAACAGGGAAAATACTAGAAGTTTCCGTTTACAATATGGATAACAAAGAAGTCATAAATATCAATTCGATGGTTAAGTGACGAATAGTCACTTGAATGTTCATATTGAGAGTTTGCATCGAGCCTTGGCGAACACGGGTATGATAACTTTTTGGCATTTTGACGAATTGGAAAATAATAGCAATTTACTGGAGTGCCTGAAACCTACAATGGTCTCTTACTAAATTGTGCAGTAAATTTTTAAATTTTGTTCTTAAAATGTATAATTATTGCTTGAATTGATCGTTCACTCCTCCGTTTCATTTTCTTTTGACTTTCCTTTATGTTTCATTCATTTCTTCTCGTCCAGTTTGACACCACCGACTCCGATTAACAAGAAGCTAACAAACGTTTGGTCAAATTATGAGAAGATCATCGGCCGGTCAAATCCAAACCATAATGACATCGGAACTTTAATAGCAAGTACCAAACTGAAAGGGCACCACGTTTTTCATAATATATAATCCCTTTACTTCAGCCTCAGTGGGGTGAAAAAACAAGACACAAGCTTCAGGAATCAATTATCTACTATACAATATGAAATTAAGTGGATCAACAAGCAATCGATCTTTATCAAAGAACTGAAATCCGCAATCCCTTGTCACTGCAAATCAGGCGAATTCAACTCAGAATCGTGTTTTCGGTAGTTATTCAACACAAAACTGCATATCACTAAAGTGATGAGTGTCTCTTTAGCGACTAAGGAAGCCAAGAATCCGTAATGCTGAGTGATATAACTGTAACGTTCCTTAATAAGGCTATCTAGAATAACTTTTCATTTTAAATCGAAAACCTTCGCCTGGAATAGATATTGCTCAAACCAAATTACACAATAGTGCAATACATAAGACTTATTTTGAATGATGTTTCTTTGAAATACGCATCTGAAAGAGTAAATCTTAATGTTCTGGTAGATGTGGTTAGAAATCCTTATCTAAACCTCATCTGACTACCTCACTGACATCGGTACCCCAGGCAAGACCCTCTCAAAAGAGTTGTATAGTTCCCCAGCCAAAGCACCTTTTTTCTCGCTGTCATCTCATCAATTAACAAACCACAGAAAAAAATTCGGTTTACAGAGTTACTTTGATGACAAATCCTAATTCAGTCTTATCTCCCAGAAGAGACAAGTTCATAGAAATATACAAGAACTTCGACAAACCGTTACCCTAAAAGAAAGAAAATATCACCAACACAAAGGTAACGTCTATACTCAAATAGTCATAGGTAAATAGCATATAGTCAAAGACCTTTTAAATATAGTGCAACACTTTAAAGCATCGTTATACGTCCATCTCCCGACCATTCACGCTAATGTATTCTCATTTAAACTGGGATAGGCCATGACTATTTTCCTTATTGTATTTCGGGCTTTTTAATCGTACTACACATTTAATCTTGATTTATTCCTGTGAAAGCAAAATAAATAAATAAATAAATAAATAAATAAATAAATTTCAGTCGAGATATATCTTGTATTTTTTAAATATAAAATATCAAGGAAGAACCCGGAATGAGCCAAAAGGTAAAAGAAAAAAAAATTGTGGAGCAATGTCGGAATTCTCTCTAACAAGCCAATAGAATTGCTATTACAAAAGTAATAAAGTGTAAAAAACTTTATATTAAGCTCTTCGAAAAAATTGTTAAAAAACATCAGGCTCGATAAAAGAAGTTACTGTTATCGAAAACTTTTAATTTTAGCAAGGGCACACCATTTAAGCCTTTAAGAGAACGGAACTTTAATCTCAATTCTGCTCGATAAACGTGGATCGCCGAGTATGCACTATTAAACAATTTAAATGAAGGCCAGAATATCTCGGTGAATCAAAATAGATAAAATAGGCGCATTCATTGAATATGGACATTTAAAGAAAATTTAAATAAATTTATGCTTAATTTGGATAGCAGAAACTTGAGAGGGGCGACCAGAAAACCAAATCTTGGGGTTTTAAACTTAATAGGAAGTATTTAAGTAAGATACATCTCCTTTACTATTTATTATCTCTGAGTCGATAGATTCGACCTAAATCCGGATTAGCAATCGTTGAATCTAACCAAAGAGATCTTTTCTATACTTGCGTGGAGAAGCTTTTACATCGTCTGGATTTTTTGTAAATGGAGGTATCCACAGATTCTTTAGATGTTTAAAACTTTCTGTATTCGTTGAAAACATTTGAATTTGATTTAGACGGTGGTCAGAAAGGACCCCAAAGTCTTTGATTGAAGCTGAGTGAGTAATTGAAGAATCCCCGATGGATTAACTAATGAAAATAAAAGAAATCTTATGGAGAAAAGTTAACAAAGACATTTCTTCGGATTAATTGTAAGATGAACTGAGGCCAAACAGGACGTAACTTCTTCAATAGTCAATTGGCGCGAGGAGGAATCCATACTTAATGCATTTATAGAGCTTAATGTCATTAGCATAAAGAATAATATATTAAGAAACGTATGGATTTGTCAATCCAAAGTCACTTCTTAATTGTTGGCCTTTCTATGGTTAGCTTTCGTTCATCTTAGAATTAATTATAGGAAATGTCTTTATGTAACTTTTCCCCCCATAAAATTTCTCCTCTTTTCATTAATATTGAAACCATAGTCGAAATACCCGTTTGTTCTTCTTGGCACTCTCAAGTGAGGATTTCTACTCTTTAAATGTGAGTTTATCAATAACTGCTTGCATTTCAGTTACTGCTTCTCATGAATGAGGGAATAGGATTCTGACTTCAAACAGTAGCATGCCAATTTTTAAAGATTATTTTGATTCTTTAAAGAAATTATCCGTTTAAACATAACAGGAACTTCAATTTCTTATTAACTTATTTTGAACGTCGTCTTCAAGTTACAATGAAAAGTTTCTTCTTATTCATAGAAAAATGAAAGAATTAACTTTTAACATTTATCCTTATCACATGTGGATTTCTATATTTCATTTTAATCTTGGAAAAAAAATTCGGTCGGTCGACATTTATGAACCAATTATGCAGCAGTTAAGCTTTGAGGGTGGCCTTTGACATGTAAATAATTTTTTTTCACAATCTGCTCTCCTTCATTTCAAAATATAATCTATGAACTATCTCCCTTGTAAAAAAAAAAGGATAATGATGAAGTTCGTTTAGATTTCCGGGAGTGGGTGTAGTTCTGAACTAGATGCGATAGAGATTACGAGAGCCGTGCTCATTGAAAAGTGTATCTAAGCGTGCGCGCACAATTGGAGATTATCACGATAGTTATTATTCAGTGCAAGAGATTTTTAAAGCTGAAGACTAAAGATAAAGATGATCTCAACAAATTTTATTTCAATGTGAGTATGCAATTATTAGAATAATTCTTAAAGATAAAGAAAACGTAGGTCTGTAGTTATAGGTCAGATAAGTGTTCATCAAAAACGGATTTGCCGATCAAAAAAGTTATCAATGAAGTCAGGGGAAAGTGAATATAAATAAAATCGATTGGAATTGTTTATAATAATAACAATAATAATAGTAATAGTAAATGATGATGATGATGATGTGCTGCTCTTCATTAGAGGAAGGCAAGCCGATAATGCGTTGGGTCCCTGTAGATTAGTGCTGAGCGCGCTCGTAATTTATTGGATGGACGAATTGGTCGTATCGCGAGGGAGTTGCAAGCAATTAATTTCCACATGGGAATGAAGCGATTTTGAATACTCCGCGATGAATCGAAGAGGAAATGTAGTAAGGAAACACAAACAATAACTGGCGTTTATTAGGGTGAAAG
The DNA here is from genome assembly GCA_023313115.1 of Rhysida immarginata. NCBI lineage: Eukaryota > Metazoa > Arthropoda > Chilopoda > Scolopendromorpha > Scolopendridae > Rhysida > Rhysida immarginata. The sequence continues at coordinate 4,570,420 of JAHWFO010034948.1, read as the reverse complement.
CGTAAACAGAAGGCAAGAGGCGAAAGCCCAAGTTGTCGCTCACGGGACGGGAGACAAGAGCGCAAATAGGAAATTAAATTGGGGTACAATTGTTATTAAATGTTACGCCGCATATTTCAAAATTAATCAACTAATCACAGGAAGCATCATTTATTATTTAATGGTTGAACAACTAGTGGTAATCTATACTTCGATAATGATAAATTGATTAACGGCTTAGCGATATCGGATCAACAGGGGAGGGCCTATTGATTAATTTTCCAACTGCGAATGACATATCTATTCGCATACAAAATCACCTTGTCGCCAATTCTAACGGACACGTTGTCACTTGTAAAAGGTGACAGGTTCGAACTCTCTTTCCAGATAGAAAATGACATTGCTGTACAATCCTCTTTTCCAAAGCTCCAAAGATCTAAAAATTAGTCCACGGTTGGTATCAAAGACTTTTTTTCATCAATGAATATTGTATTTAGGCTTTAATTATCAATTTCTAAAAGATTATTATTTTTTCTTGTGGTTGTGGAAATTGGTTCTTGAAAGTCTCTGACAAGGCTACCATTACGAGGGGATTTACGGAAACTAAACCCATGCAAATTAAATTTCGTCAATGTTAAATTTGCAGGACGTAAAAATTAATCTTCCCTTTTCTACGGGAATGGTAGTGATGATGATGATGATGGTTGCTGCTGCTGCTGGTGCGTTTCTGGATTCGAGGCAGCGTCGAGGTTTATCTTAAGACTTGGTCTAACATCATTAAAAGTGTACAGAGAAACATGCTATCGGATAAATTCATTAAGCCCCATCTCGCTGCACAGGGGCTAAATTTTCAAAGCTAATAGGGTTGCATTGTGACTGGAAAGATGGTCGCCGGCAACCGCAAGTGCAGCAGTGTGTTATTAAATCATAGACGCGCTACGGATCTAATTAGATTTGCTTAAATAACCACAGCATGACTCGTCTCGGAAAATTCAATGGGGGCAATTTCACTCACCAATCAACGAGCTGCAAGTGTAATGTTCAACAACCTCAAGGCTTCCGGGATCCATACCGCCACCAACGACTACTACTTTACCCCCCCTCCCTCCCTACCTAACATGTACTTCCAGGGGAAAAAAAATTAAAATGGTGCATCGTCGAGGAAAAAGAAGAAGGATGGGGAGAAGGAGGGAAATTAAACATCTAGCAGAATGCCCGAGCCTATTTTCATTATCATAAAGCAGTCTAGCCCTCGTGAAATAAAATTCATCAGTGTTAAATCAGAAGCTCTTGTTTAAAGTGCTAAACGAGAAAGAGCAAAAACCTAAAGTTGACAATTTTTTTTTTTGCAAAAGAAGTTTTAGAGAATAATTGTTGAATTAATATCACCGAGCGGTGATGTTTTTTTTATAATTAATGTTAATCTCATTTAAAATGTAAATTGTGAAAATAACGTTTCAGTAATTCATAGAATTCCAGTGAACATTTGTTGGTTTTGAATATAAAGACATAATACGGTATTAATGTAATGGAATTTTATTTATTACTGAGGAACAGTGATATACGGACACTATTAGAATGCTTACGTGATACTCAAACGTAATACTTTCGATCTAATTTTGCTGGGTGTAAGCGAAGTCTCTTTCCCCTCGAACTGAATAGTGTATGAATGTTGCTATTGGGAGAAGTTTCTTTCCGCTGTTGGAATCTAGTGCTAATTCTAAAAGAACGCTATAATCAAAATCGTGTGACTATTATATGATCATTATTTAAAGTATCTGCAACCCATAAGGGACATTAAGGCTAAATCATGTAAATATTAGTGACTTGTTGTCCAAATACATATTGGTGAATCACATTATTTCCATAGTTAAAACAGTTTAGCTAATTATATTTTATCATCCGTGCTTCGGAGGGCACGTTAAGCCGTCGGTCCCGAATGCTACTACTACCACCTTGTAGCATTCGTAAAAAGCTGACAGAATCTCAACCCGTCTGGTCAGCGTGGGAGATTAGACCAAACAATCCCTCCCCCCCCCCCTCATGGGAGTGGCCTATGTCCTTTAGTGGACGAGACAGGCTGAATATTTATCCTTTTTATTTTATCATTAAAAACCTGGAGTGACATGGAGTTTGATTCCATTACTTCGAAAGAGTTGTAAGAAAAAGTTTTACTAACACTAAGTAGATACATGTAAGAAAGTTCCATTCTATATTTCCATGATTCTAAATCCTTGAGGAAGATGTTATCCGCTGGAAAATAAAATAGGTTGTCTGTTCTGGGTCAGTCAAAGCTCTCTATATCTTTTTGAACTTCGCAATTTTTATGAGAAAATTCCTACTTGGTACATCTACTAAATTACAGGCAGATATAATCGAACTTTATCGAAATAGGGAAAAGGCTGTTCGAACTATGGTTAAAAGAAGCTTTTTGTGGATCGCTGCTGCGTTATGAAATTTGCTAGTAACCATAGTCTTGACAATATCTAGAATTTTTTTTTCTAATTACAAATTTAGCATCTCGTGTGATATAGCTTTGTAATAAGATTGTCAATGCAAGCTTAAAAATTAGATAATTGCCAACCAAAATATGCAATAATAAAAATGATTTTTTCTCTTTTGAAATTTTCTCTGCGATATTGTATATCAATTTTTAATAAGGTTACATCGTGTTGGATACTAATTTTGATTTGCTATTCACTAACCGATGAATCAGACTTAAGCTGAAATTGCCGTTAATATAAGAAGTGAGCTGAAAAATCGATATAATACCGTGATGATTGCAGAACCTTGAACAACGTCACGTTTGAAGTTTGGTTTAGGTAGTTCGAAGATTTTTTTCATGTAATAACTTTGAACGGAGAATAAGAATATTCAATAAGTTTTAAAATCGGATCTTCAAAATTATGAATTGACTTTAAAGAAGGCATTGAAATGCTAATAACGACTTTTCTATTACAACAAACAGAACTTCCTTTAACGGTGTATTAATCACACGGCTTTATATTTACATAAAAAAGACAAGAACTTGGCTTTCTCTTTAGATTAAATTTAGATTGAGAGAAAACTTCAGAGCAAGGGTCTTGAAGAATGGCCATAGTGTTGCTCAACTTCTGCCCTGTATGTCATCCTCTAAATGAGAATTTGATTTCCCATTGTCTCCTGCAACATTTATGCAGTAGAATAAAGAAGGATTTATTATACCATGGCATGTCACCTATTTGTTTGTATAGCTACTTAAAAAAATCAAATCTCCTCACCATCTCGCTTCTCGAAATCCCCTCGCGCTTTCATCTGGTTATTAAATTTAAGTCATTTTTTTTCGAGAAACTGTTATTTCCGTATTTATTTATATCCAACAAAGGGGGGCAAAGTTCAACCAACATTCTCACCCTCGCCTTCTTCGTTCTTCAAAAGAAGGAAGAATACGGAAGAGGCCGAAAGAAAGTTCCTCTGCGAAGGTCTTATTATTTCGTTGGTGGGGTTCTCGACGCTGCCCTGTATTTATCTCTTCCCACCATTCTCCACTGTTTCATCAGCGCTTCATTCACTCGTCTTCGCCTTTATTTCCATTGCCAGAATTTTTTTTTTTATTTTCTTCTACTGTCAACTCTTCTCTTCCACCCCCTCCTCTCCTTCTTTTCCGCAATGTTACAATTCAATTTCTAGAAATGATAGGAAGGCTTGACAGTTGAAACTTTACTTGGGCAAATCGCTCGGCAATTTCCGAATTTTCTGGGCGATCGCCTTTTCTCGCGCATCTCGGTCGACGAGGGTAATTTCGTGGAAAACGCGAACGACTTCCATTGCGCATACGCTCTAATGCTGATTGCGGGGGTGGATGGTCATTGGGAGTGTCAAGTCTTCCGGTAAGACTTGGCGTTCTATTTCCGCAGATAATCCCTCTTCTTTCGTTCGTTCGTTCGCTCTCTTTGAGTGAACCCCCTCTTCCTCCTCTTTCCTTCCCCCACTTTTCTCTGTTCATGGACGACGTTAACGACCAACCAGGAGCAGAACGCGGCGAAACGTGTGGCTTCTGTCATTCAAGAGTAGACGAATCCATATTTATACGTTATAGGGAGAAAGAGAGCCTATTCGATATTGGAATTATCTAGGGTTGGTGTTTTTATGGAAGCAATTCGGTATCTGTTTATTATTGCAGATATTTTGGATGGATGCAGATTTTCAATGGGGTTCTATGAATTTTCAAATAAGGAGATGCGAACAGACCAATGGGGCAGTTACCCAGCTGCATGCTTAATTGTGGTTTACTGCCCCATCATTTCCAAGAGGATCATTACTAAATCCACGGCGCCTTCATAAACGTCGATAAATAAGCTAAAGTAATAGCAAATTAGATAACGAAGATCTACACTTAAGAGTTTTCGATATTTTGAAAATGCATGCCAACTCATTAAAAGACAAACTTTGTTTCGCTTAACCTTCTGGTACTCGTAAGGATGTGGACGAGGTCAGTTCGGCCAACATAATGTTAGCATCCGAACATAATGGTTTAATTTCGCTTGTTGATTGGATTTTGCCTATTCTATTATTATCAAGTTCCTCAGTTAGATTCTATTAGCCGATAACTATCGTGACCTTTGGTTATATTTCAAAAAATTAAATTCGAAATGAAAGACAAAAAAGTGTTTTTTTGTTTCACGACGCCTAACTAATTCTCTTTAATTGTTGATTAAAGATCTCTTTTTTTCGGACAGATGGAATACTATGTTACATCCGAATAGAATAAATTGATCCACCGGAAAGATGTCTGATGCAAGATTAGTGTGGTTTTGCTTGCGCTTTATATAAGCTTTATTTTTTCCTTACCCCTATCTACGAACATTGTACTTCCACTGATGAAGATTTTTTTAAAGCTTATAATACTGATTATACGACCAAGTGAATAGATATCCGTGCGGATATCAGCATCTCACATCTTTGGTTTCGTAAAAGTGGAGGATAATTAACTTTAGCAAAACCAATATTTAAGATGTGTTCTTAAATCAACTTCTTGTTTTACCCCGAAACAAACTTTAGGGCTGTCGGTTCTAATACCTTAACCGCCTCTTGTCCGCAGATTGTTCAAACATTAGCCCATGGAGAAATTACGATTGTAATCAAAATGAAGGTTATTCCAAAAATTGTCTTCGATTTGGGCTTCGACTCCGAAAATTTACAATAATCAGAACAAGGTCTCCTTAAAACAGAATAAGCTCTATTTAAATTTAATCAAATGGTGCTGTAAATACCATAATTTGTAACAACACTAGATTTGATTATAACAATTGCGAATATTAAAGTATTGTATAAGGCCTTACCGGAAGATGGCCATTGTGTATACTTTATTTCTACTTTGTTCCTTTTTTATCTCCCTTTTTTAGATTCACAGTACTTTTTCACTTTGAACCCCTAATTAATTATCGACATTTTATAAAATATTTTTTTCTTTATAAATGGTTAGAATATTAGAACCACATTCCATTCGAAACAGGGAATACAATCATAAATTGTATAGAATTACTTTGTGCGAATCACAAATTGCATGCCGATTATCTTATTATATCCCGCGTCATTTATAACTAAAAACAAAGTGATTATAATAGTCCTTAAGTTTTTTTTAGTCCCGCTAAGTTTTTATAGTAAAACATTCTATAAAAAGTGCTTGACTGCTTTATCTGTGTAATCAAAATAAGAATTTTTGAAAAATTTGGTTTATGGTATTTTGGTAGAATTTTGCTAGATCTATGGGTTTAGTCATATTTATTTTTTATTGTTTACTAATATTAGACTAAAAATTCGTTTAGGGAAATGAATGCCTGAGTCATGAGAGCAGAAGTTAATTTAAGTTAATGCGCAGAAGCGCTAAACCATCAGCGGTACTTGGAAGAGCCCATTGAACGCGGAAATGTCTTCTTAGCGCGTTGGATGTATTGGGGGAAGATGAAAACAATTTCGTCGAGGGGGGAAATGGGAGGATGGCGATGGAAAAAACGCATTATTTTCCTTCTCATTTCTTTTTTAAATCTCTAAATTCTTTCATCCAGAAAAATTAAATATCCAGACTCGAACTAAGTAATAATTTCTTTGACGTACAAAACACCAGCTAGCCCTTCTTCCTATCTTCGTGCGCGGACCATCCCGCTTTCATTAAGGGAGAGGATCCCTTGACCTTTGCTACGATTCGGAGCGAACAATTCTCATAAACTCGGTGTAACAACATCTTTTACGCGTAGGTGACACGTTCGTCCGTTCGAGGAGCCGAGGTGGTCGGCGGAGGCGGGCGGGGTGGGGGCTACCCCCATGTAATAAGCGCTCTTTTCCTCGTTTCTAGTGCTTATCATAGAGGAGAGAGAGAAAGTGTATGAAGCGGGGGGGGGGGGGGGTTAGGAATAAGTGCGAGTGAGAGCGTGAAAAGTTTTTGAGCGTCGATGAACTTGACCGGAAAGAGACAAAAACCGAGCGAGGATTTTTTTTTTCTCGAGCGAGCCTGCAATCTGGGTGTTTCGACCGCCCACGCCAGAGGAAGAAGACTAAGATAACCTTTGTGAAGACCATCTGGAGTCTGGAGATTTCAAAATTCCATAAAAAGACAGAATTCGGCATAAAGTAGATGCGTATTTGCGTGGAGTGCGAAATAAATGCGAGGAAATTAAGCTCTCTCATTTTCTCTTTAGTTGGGTCCAACGAAACAGTTGAGCGTTTCCAATTAAATTTACCAAGTTCCATGCTTACATATTGCTTTGTTTATTAGTCCGACAATAAAATACGATATTTTGAGTGGCTCGTCCCGTGTTCCTCGCGTTGGTTAGACTACATGTATATTAAAAGAGCGCGAAGTAAGTAGCAATTGCGCAAAGAATTCATTTAAACCGTTTTGTTGGGTTAAATTAAAAATTCAGTCCTTGCTAATGAAAGCGATTGTCTTAACAAGGAAAATGAATTTGAAATTTAAATCTTTCATGGTATTTAGGAGGAATTATGCAGCAGCGGGGCTTTTGCGCGGGAAGCAAGTGAAGGGACCCCGAGTGGAAAGGAGAAGCGTTGAAAACACGGAAGCCCAGCTGAAAATTAATTATGGAAACCCGAAATGCTCTTCGTCCTCCTCCACCTCCTCCACCAAGTTCCTTGGCTAACAGCATCTTAACCCCTTCAGCCATCGCTAACAATTAAGCTTTAAACGTAATCTACCGAAATCGAAAGAAAATAGTTTCAAATTAAACGTAATTAAACCCCCCGTTCCACTCTTTTAATTAATTTCTGATAAATTTTTTTTAAAAAAATAGAAGAAAGCCAAACTAATTCTTTTTTTTCCCTCTCGCCACTGAAAATCATTTTAAAGAGCAGCAAAAATAAATCGCCGTCATTCGACATTAATGGTGACATTGCCACAAGATCTTAATTAAAATCAGAATTTATTTCTAGAGAACCACTCATTTCGAGAAAAGAGACCATTCGATCGAAACGAACTCTAGCTAGTTTATGATGAACAATCGAGCGAACCACCACTTGAAAATTTACAACCGGCCCCTTTTATTATTCGGAAAAGAATAGAAATAGCTCGGTTTCCTTTGTCCCAATTTGAAAAATACGTTAATTAAAAGAGCTTTTTGGGAAATAAAACATGTCCAAGGGACCCCTTAACAGTTGGAAAGAGATTCGAGAAACGCGATTCTCCGGTTATTTTTCTTTTGAGGTCGCTAAAAACGTTCATTAGACAAACGAATCTGATTTTCGGATCCCCACTTAAAATTTTTAAACTTTTCGGCTTCGTTGCCCTTGCTCAAGTGGAATGGGAAATTGCTTCCAGAGTGTCAATAGAGCGTTGATCAACGAGCTAATTACCGACGGGCTAATTGACTGGATTTGCGTTACCTGTCTCAAGTTGTTCAGGTGAGATGAGCTGGCAAACACCATTGGAAAACAAACACTCCGCAGTTCTTCCGTAAACAGGAGAATTGTTGTGTGTTTCTGGCCGATCAGCCAGAAACTTCCAAATCGTATGGATTCTCGAAATATTTGATGAGATATAAATGACTCGTTAAACGAAGTACAGGTATCATGAAAAACTCATTTTCTAAAGCCGAGATAGATGTTAGAGTAAATCCAACCTAAACAGACCTAAATAGAGGCGAGTGAGGAACTTCTGTGGCAGGATTAAAATTAAAACATTCTTAAAAAAAAGTACAGCCAATGAAAGAAAAAAAAAAGTCCGAGAAAAATTCAAAAAATTCTGATCTTATCAAGTAGTTCTCGTTTCGTGAACTCCTGCTCACTCTAATTTATTGAATTCTTAATAAATTGTTCTTAATTAATAAGCTGGGATGAGGAAGAAATTCGGTTATTATTTCCAGTGACAACTCTTCCCCTCAGCCTTCCCCACTAGGCCGACGATTTATTAATCCGAGGTTGCCCTCCTCCCTTGCAGCGATAAAGTCTGTCGCCAAATGCTTTTGTGTATTTTGGGTATTGATTCCTGCTGGTAGGCTCTTATTCAGGGATCTCTTACTGGAAAAATGCGAGAGAACGACGTTTGTTTTACGGTGTCGAGTTGTACATAAATCGAATGCTTCGGAGGGGAAGAGAATCATGAACTCGGATCAGGCAAAAGTCACCATTAGCCGCAAAATAAAAAAAAAAAAAATATGAAAAAAAAGAAAGAATGAAAGCACGAGCCCTGTTTACAGTTGGGGCCTAAGTTCCTCTCTGAAAAGTGATTCGAATTCAATGACAACGAGGAACTCAGCGAGACGTTTAGTAGGCAATGGACTCTGTGATTAGGGTTAGAAGAGAAAGAAGGAAGGGGAAACAACATTATGGGTTTACATAAGGAACCCCTCAAGATGGACTTGTCATTCAAGCTTATGTTTTTTTTTATTTTTTTATTATATAAAGTTTTAACATTCTTGCGTGTCAATGACCATAGATATTTTGTATAAGAGAAACTGCTTAATGTAACTCGGCAAAATCTTAAAAAAACATCCAGCAGCATATATACGCAGTGGTTTATGGTTTGTGACCAAAGAAATGGGCCGGCCAGGTGGCCGAGAGGGCTAGGGCGTAGGCTTTCTAGTTCTCGAGTCCGCCTGGCTGCGGGTTCGAATCCCGCCGTGGGCATGGATGTTTGTGTTTGTCCCGGGCTGCGTACTGTTATAACTTGTGTAAAAGGCGCAAAATGACCTTTGTAGTCGACGCCAAAAATTTCTAGACCCCCCCCCCCCAAAGAAATGGAGCCCTAAGTCCAAAGCGTCTTCCTATCAAGACCTTTTCTCATTAGGTTACACATTACAAATCCAGAATCTTAAACACCTGCCATTCATACTTCCAGTGTCGTTTAGCTTTCCTCCTCTCTTCACTTGAATCCTTTGGACTTGTCCTGTTTTGTATCCCCTCTGGTATTTGACTTTTCCACTGTAACAAGTCCCGAGTTTGGTATTTCCAGTTCAACAATAACAATAATTTGTCATTTTCTTCCGTATTACAAACTTGCAATTCACTTATAATTTCAGGAGTTTGGGCTTCGTGGCTGCTTTGCAAGAACAACAAATTCTAGTCAAGATGAGAAAAAACGACATTTCAGTGGAGAATTTGGGTCAATGGCGGCTTTTTATTCCGCCCTTCAAAGTATTTTTTCCCAATGTCCTTTCGTCCCGTCTTCTTTTGTGTGTCAGAATTCTTGACAGATGATTTTTCTTGTATTTCGATGGATTTGAAAAATTCCTTTGAGAATTAAAAAAAAAAAAAAGTCAACCCACTTTTTTTTCCCTTTCCGCGGACAGTTAATAAAATCATAGAATTGAACTGGGAAGAAAGAAGAAAGTCTTATCTATCAAGAGAATTAAGAAGATTACGTGAACCAATCACAAGAATTTATTTGCAGCCTTTTGATTGGGACAAATCAAAGTAAATATAAAAAAGAAAGAAAAACAAATAAAAAAAACGACTCAAATAATGAGCAGAGAATGTACGATGGGGTGGAAAACGAGAAACTTTTTTAAAATAAATTGTTCGAAAAATTGGGTAGGAGATTGTTAAGATGGTGGAAAGAAAATTGCCTCAAGTTATGTCTTGTATCCACCATAATGAAAGGACCCCATTAAGGAATTATTTTGAAATCACATTAAATCTTTAATGAACCTGCGCTGCCTTTAAATGTAAATCGCCTCACTACTTTTGAAAGCTTTCACAACGGAGAGACTTTTTTTTCGTTCATATTTAGTAACATGTCCATAGAGTTTAGGCTAAGCTGTCTTGTATTAATTAGACAAGCGGTAAGGACCGAGGAGTTTCTAAAGAAATTCAAAACATTTTTTTTTTTAAGATTTTGCATTAAAAGTTTGGTCTTCTAACAGTGACGCTTTTCTCTGATCCTAATTATAAGTTTGGCTCACTCTATCCGGATCAATAACAAGTGTAATTCTTTATGCTGCCACTACCTGCAATATTTATACCTCACTTTTAAAAATATCATCGAAATCTTTCGTTGATGATGGTTTCCTGCTCAGACGCATCCCAGGGTGAATCAAAAAGAATGGCCGCCACGAGTGCTAAATTTTTGACACATTGTGACTTTTTTGTGAGGTACATCGAGAACAAAGTATATCTGCCACAACAATTGGGTGAATTGAAATAATGCATCTCCAAAGTGGAATCAATATTCAGGATTTGCTGGGACAGGCGTCCGCAACGAATATTTAAGTAAAACTTAAATATTATACTTAACGTGTCTTTTCATGTAATTACAGTTATGTTAGGTTCTGCCAGGAGCAAATAAATCGATTTCATTTTTCCACCATTCGTTTTAAATCACTCTGTATGTAGTACAAAATCAGATAACGTCAGTTCCCATTAGATATTTGGGGTTTATTTTAATTCGAACTTTTTATTGTTCACGCTAAGGATCTGGTCATTCGACTTCTTAATGAAACGCCTAAACAACTTTAGCTAACAAAGAACTTTTAATTATAATAAAAACAAAAACAATCCCAATTATGGACAACAGCTGCAAAATCTGGCCCAAAGGTCCTAATTCAACTAGTCACTTATAACATCATTCGACTTTTAACCTTTTATTCAGAAAGCCTAATTGCGGAATTATATGGGGGTTTATTTCACCATAACCATCCAGTGAATTTCAACAGTAATTGGCAACAGTAATACCCAGGAGACAAGACAGACTCAATAACTTAAAATATTATCCACCACAAATATTATTTATTTATACTGCAAAGAAGTACCCATATAATATGAAAACAATTTGTCATTTCTTACAAGACCATAAAATTCTAGAATGCAAAGATCTCCTTCGACCTGTTAATAAGATTCTTGCATATATTATGTATTGAATCAGGAATGAGATAATTATTAATTAATTTTATCCCAGGAGGAATGCCGCATTGAATTGAATTGAATGGAGACGAGCCTAAACACGTACGACAAAACATGTGAATTCGTTCCATCTGGGGTTTTCATCACAGACTATGTAAAAAGTCGAAACTCGACGAGAAAATAACTCTTTGTAAAATGATTTGATAGGTAATCGTGAAATCCTTGACGATGCAGATGTCTTTAAATTCTTTGCAGATGTCTGCCGTCAAGCAGAAGATGGAGGGAGGAAAAAAAAAGCGTAGGATCCCAAGCAAGGGCAGAGAACTTACACCGACAGAAATTATTAAGTGTACAGGGGTTGAAAGAGTTTCCCTATTTCATTTTGGTTCTTCCAGAATGCTGAAGAAAGCGGTTCGAGGGTGGGGGTGGGCAGAAATGGAAGGGTTTTGTTCCGTTTCGATGATTTCTTTGAGCGAGGGGCGCGAGTGACTCCTTTATTCGCTCGTCTTTGTTACCTTCTTTTGAAAAGCGGAAGATTAATCCTTACGTGGCTGTGCGTCTTCCCCTGAAAGAACCAATTAAAAGCCATTCTCTCTCTCACGGCTTTTCCTCCATAAATGAATTTCTTCTTCCTTCCTCCCTCTGGTTTTATTTATTTTAATTTTCTCCAAACTCTTCCCTCGGTTGGAGGCATGTCGGCAGTCAAACTGGTTCGCCCTTTTTATCCAACCCGTTGCCGCCACCGCCGCCTTGTATACAAAGGGGAAGAAGACGAAGAAGGTGGCGGCGGGGGTTTTTAATACTCGTGCTCTTTTCGCCGTTTCTCCTTTTGTTTATTGCCACAGAGGGTGTTCTGACGGATGATGGTGGAACTTGTGTACTTGACTCGGGTTTGCTGGTGTATGACTCCTCCGTGCACGCTGCCCTTGTTTGAACAGGTGACGTAGTTACTGGCTCCGACAGCTGACTCCTTGGCGGATTCTCTTAAGAACAAGGCAAAGAGAGAGATGGAGGAGGAGGAGTAAAAAAAGGACCCCCTCTATCCCTTTTGACTCTTTGAGGGATAAAAGGAGCCTCGCCTCTGTTTCCTCGCAAATGTTGTTTGTTTAGCCGATGTAAGAGAGAGAGCCTTAAGAAAAGGAACCGCTGTTGTTACAACAGTAAGACGACGACAAAAAAGCAACACTAAACGGATTTCGGGAGATATACTCTATCCATCCCTCCCTACTTCTCCCCCAAAGCCTCATGTACAAAAACAGTTTTAAATAATCAGATAGCTTAATACAATAGGATTTTGCTTACTTAATGCTTCCATCTTCCCTTTCGACTATTTTTCACAAGAGTTACTAAAATCGTTACACTATGTTCTCAAATGGTTTTCAATAGACATAAAAATTAAACGGGCAATGCTATTTGGCGAAAAAATCTATATTTTCTTAGATTTCGGAAATATTCCACGAAGTATAAATATTGCGTGTATGAATTTGCATTTTGCGCTTGTAAGAAGAACAAATGGTATACCTTTGTAACGAGAGCTAAATACAGAGTAGACAGACTAAGACACATCTGTATCATTTTAAGGTTTTAAGATAATACAAGATTACTATAAAAAGAATGGACACTTTCTATGTTTTGTAGAAAACAAAGTGTTATTGCTATAGTCAACATTTTACGTTTTCTTTTAGTAAGTCTGTATGGCTAACTTGTACATTTTCTGTCTGTGTTACACGGACGATATCTACAGACAATCCAGTCTTTGCTACACATGGTCCCCCAGGATGTCCCCTTCCCTGAAACAACTACAGTTCTGGAATAACAAAGATTTTCTGGACAATGGTAGTCGGAATGATAACCTAATCGACCATGATGACTGGTCCGAAATGCCCAGGTAATGCTTTCCCTTAATGATATAAAAATATGATCAAATCTAAGTTACAGGGCATATTATGTCCAATACATTAAAAATTAAAAAAAAGGTCGTTTTTGCTATTTCATTTTTTACAAACACTTTCAGTGGAATGGCGAATGCACACTGCGGGAGAAACTGAAAAGGAACAGGTGGAATGAAACGGGACTTGTTTAAAAAGCCAAAAGGGGAGGAATGGGGAAAGGAAAAGCGACTTTTTCTAGGCAGCACTGCCAGTGATGAAAACTTGATGATCGGCGTTCCATCGTATCTGACGACGGCACCTGTGAATGAGACTCGGCCGACCGACAAAAGCCAGTTGCATCAACCCTTTCGCTTTTCCTTTAGGTCTAGGTTACGGCTTAAGAACAAGAAGGAAGGTGGAAAGAAGCGAAAAGGGCGAAGGACACTGACGTCAGTATGGATTCTGTGGTTGTGTGAAGGATTCTCGAGAGAAAGGGTTAGCTACTTTCTACTTCTTAGTACTACTGTTTACCATCGTCGTCATTCGGGTCGGTCGGGGAGGGTAGGGTAAGGTAAGGGAGGTGGGAGGGCGGACTGGTGTGTTTCCGAGGGTGCATTGCCTTGACTCGTTTTCAGCCGCAATGCATCATCGTTTATCAACAATTGGCCAGGTGACAGGCAAGGCTCCTCGGGAAGGTTGCACAATGCATTCGTCAGCCGGCGTTGCTTGCCCTCTCTCTTTATCTCACGAACGATGAACAAGCGCCATTATTTACACGTGGATTTAATTGAAGGAACAGGATTAATTCCTTAGGCGAGAAAAGGGAAAGTGGAGGAGAAAAAAAACAGGAGATGGGGGAACCTATCGAATCAGTAATGAAATTTCTACACGAACACTGTCTCGTGTTAATTTATTAATTTTTTAAAAAAAAGCAGCTCGCTGCTCTTCCTGGCTAAATTTTAATATAGATGAGCTTTAACGCCTTAAAGGGGATAGGGTTGGTAAAGATCGAAAACTATTAACTGCAAGTGATATAGAAAAAGGTCATCTTTATTTGCAGGTCATCTTTATTTGGTTTTGGTTTCTCTGTGAAGTTTCCCGTAGAAAAAAAAGTTGAGTTCGACAATTACAAAAGTAAAATCGAAATAAAGATTATAAATATGCGCAGTTGATTATATGAAAGAGACTGTTGGAATGAATTTAAGCTTCGGTTGATGGAGTTGTGTATCTAAGTTGATGTTTGTAAATATTGGGTATTAATGTGTTTTATCGTTTCCAGTTTTATTGAAGAGCATCTTATAACTGCAATTAATTAAATTAGATAAAACAGAAATTAAAAAAATTACGATTTCTCTTTACATTTCCTGTATAAGCCAGAAAGGGAAGCATCTAAGATAGGAAGTTATCCTTAAGTTGAGAGAAATAAAAGGCGGAGATGGGTAAGAATTCCCAAAAGTGCGGAAGCTATTTTCATCGCGGTTTTCACAAAAAAGCGAAACACTGTTCCACATTTAAATCGTAATTTCTTGGTAATGGAGACTCAAATAGAAAAAGGGTATATTAATATTAACATGAAAAAAATTTGATAAGTCGTTAAGAAGCCTCTTATTCCTTATTTGCAAACATGCCATCGATATGCTGTTTTGACCTGAGTTAGCCACAGACTGTACCCAAAAACATGAATTTACCAAACAGTCCTGAGCTACGTCCTATCGAGAGATACGGCTATAAGCAAATTACATCCAAAATGGTCATTGTGCGCCAAGATTTGAAGATTCAAAAAACTTTTCCTCGCTAAGCAGGAAAAAAAGTCGCTGCTGAAATCGTGCAAAATTTTATGGAATGGATCAAGAGAAAAATCAGTTTTAAAAGTTTAAAAAAAATACTTCGACGACAAACACTAATTATACTTCGGCCGCTTCATCGTTATGTAATCTGAATTTAAAAAAAATAGTTTTCCAGAAATAATTTGTCTTTTGCGTAGATTTTCTGAACTTCGTTTCCGTGTTTTTCGAGATGGCACCTATTTGTATACTTCAAATGCGCCATGATAATCGTTGTATTTCAAAGAACCAATGACACTAAACCTGATAAAGAAAGCACGTGTTTACTTTATAAAAGTCAAGAAAAATGAATGTTTACAATGTTTCGGACTTTAAGACATTCACTTATTTAAAATAACGATGTTTATTTTGAATAGTACGATTTTCCTAGAATCCTTTTAGCAGTTACAGGGAACTATCGTTTTAACTTCAAATTACGTATGCTATTTCTATTTATTTTTTTAATAGAAATATTCTTTGACTTGACATGTTTCGTCCTTGTTGGCTTTTTTTCCCCGCCATCTTCTAATATCATCAATATTAAAGTGTTCATTGTTAAAAATTTAAGTTCAATTCCAGTTGCTACCTTTTCGTATTTTCGATTTTCCTTATCCCCTCTCCCTCTTACTTTCTTTTCGTTGTGTATCCCTCTTCTCATTCCCCTTTCTCCATCGTTCGCGTTGCCCTCGTTCTCCTCATGACAATCAATTCCGTGAACCCATTGCCTCCTCCTCCCGCTTTTGTAGCCATTAATAATTGAGGATTGCAAGTGTTTGTTCAATCTGAGCAGCACATACAACAGGAAATGAACCCAGCCTACCGTTCGTCTTCAATCGTAAGCGTATTTGTGGAGGCCTCTTGTGGGAGTTAAAGGCCCTCTTCTCCTTCGTCCTTAATCCGCAACCACCTCTCTGTGCTCTCTGCCTTTCATTATTTATTAATCAACTATGAAATTAGAAAATTATAAATTTTTCTCATGTACGAGGCTCGTGCTCTCGGCAGCGGATGTTGCCCTTCCTTTACCCTTCCCCTCCTCTCTTTCCCTCCCTTAATCCCACTTTCCTTCAGAGGTCCTTCCTCTCAACTCTTTGCGTAGGAGGAACAACAGGGCCTCCGAAATCCCAACACTCATAAACGCAGCGCAATAGGATATTAATGAGCCGATGGATTTATTCCGCCGTCAGATCGAGGCGTTGGTCAAAGACAGACTTTACCGGGTTCGCTTCCCAATGAGGTGGCGTTCGCTCGTTTCCGCTTTCCCCCATAACGCATAAAACAACGACGTTTCCAAATTCCACTTGAGTTGTCGAGCGATCCGAACTTATTACATACATTCGTTTATCTTAAAACATACGAAATTGAAATTCTTGTGTTTTATTAAAAACTGCCTTTCGGCATCTGAAGAGGTGTAAATTACGAAGAATGTCCTTTGCTTTCTTTTGTATTATTCCACTAATAACTAACAGAATTGGATGCAAACTGCGTCCCTAATAGCAATGAATGAACTAAATCAGGTTTCTAGTTCAAGGCTCTACTGTGTTTAGGTGGAGACGCTCTTCATGAAGAAGAAAAATGTTCGAAATGTTCTGCAGACCGGATGAGACTGTCGTCCACCATTAGAGGATCTATCCAGTCGGAGATGAGCAACGAGGATGCCTTATGGTTCACACCAATGTTTCACTTTTGGAAATTTTTTTCATGCAGTTTTTTTTCCCTCCAGTTTAAAGTTTAAAAAAATGTGCGATTTCCATTGAATAAAAAAACGAGGAAGGGAGGGAGAGCCAAACCATCTGTGAATTTACAACGTACATATTGCACCAGACCGCGATTAGATATAAAGGGAAATCCGCTGGAGGGTCTAAATCTGTTCTAAATGGAATAGACATAAAACAGAAGGCCCGTGTAGTAGGCCATTATTACGTGATAGAAGGGGCTCTGTATTTATAGTCTTAATGGATTCCGTAACTAAGAGCATTGAGAAATGTTTTTTTTTTATTTTTTTTGTTTTTTTACTAGGGTAAAGATAAATGAAAGACTTTGTACTTCGTATATTTCAGCATTTTTAAACATATAAACTGTGGATGAAGTCTGAAAATGGCCATCTTAGAATTTGTGTAACGTACGCCATCTAGTTTTCTTTCAATAATATCTAAATGGCTTAAGAAATTAATAATCTTAATTTGCAAACGGAGAAACAGAGGGCCCAAATAATTAAAAATTTATAAATTATACAACTCCAATTCAAATAAACTGATAATGCAGAAAAACACTGGGTTCAACAACTTTAAATGGATAATTTCCGGAATGCACGAGTATTCGGCAACGACAAATAAAAAAAAAATGAACATATACGGAACACTGAAAAGTGGAATAAATTGATCATTTATGTTTTCTAGGCTAATACTTTATCTTTAAAAAATATTTTATTTATTCAAAAAATTAGGGTAATCCAAAATTTTCTGACTGGTTAGAGGAGAGCGTAAAATTTGCATATGTTTCCGTAGCTGAGGGATGGCAAATGTCTGAGTAATCGTTTGGGCATGGCTTGCAGATTTTAGGTATGGCTCGTTCGATAATTTACTAGCGAACGAGTTACATAAGCTAGGAATTTAGGATGGTGAAAGAAGGCCATACTCAACAGCTAAGGAATGAACTGTTCTCAAGAAAGCATGAGCATAATGTTGAGACAATAGTCTAATAATTAAGAGTTATAAAAATGTCGACGCAACAGAGAAGATTGAACTATATAGTGAAAAGAAAAACGATTTCCGCAGGATAAGATATTTTTACAGGGTTTGGTAAGAAGTGTAAAAGTGTGTAAATCTAAAACATCAAGACGATTTCACAAACTATACTTTAAATCGCGTGGGCCTAAAATAAAGCCACCTCCAAGCAAAGAGCTGCTATCACACCATTTATGAAATAAATCAAGACAAGGGATTAAGAGAAGTGGGAAAATGTACTCTTTAGCGATGTAAAGATGTTTTGTGTGTCCAGTGGTCTTAAGCAAGAAGCAATTGATAAAGAGTGGATGAAACATTTCTTGAATTTTGCCACCTCTAATATGTTAAGGGCCTATATGAGCGTGCAAGAACCAGATAACTTGCATATTGTGCAACGAAGAGTCAATTCCAAAGATACCAAGTAATTCATGAGCAGTTTATGGAAGATTTATGTGATGACGATTTCCTTTTCCAGCAAGATTCAGCTTCTTGTCATGAATCCAAGTATATTCCCAGATGGCAACAACAGAGGCAAATCAATGTAATTCCCTAGCCAGGCAATCGCGTAGAATTTTTTTGTGAAGAAAATATCGTATTCATTATTGTCTACAAAACTTGCTCTCAGACGTAAGTGAACTTGTTACTAGTCTGAAGACCATATAGTCATGTCTTGGTGAAAAACAAGATTGATTGCAAGGTTTGCACATATTATTCTAATTTCAACCGCCTTAAAAAGTTATTCTAATTTTGCGGGGTATTTTCCCAATTACAGTTTTGTTATAAATAAATTTCAGGTGTTTACAAAGCACGTAAATTCATTATACTTGTATTCATTATTTTCTAGGCACTGGAATGAATTTTCTATAATTCCTATTTTTAAATTAACAAATTGACAGGAGTAAAACTGTGAACTGAGGAAAAGGAACAAAGATTTTTGTCTATTTCAGTTTCTTTTCCTAACACCATTTTTAAAAAAGGATCAAGTATCGATGGTCGTTCTCTCCAATTCCTGGAAAACAAGATGGCTACCCAGTATAGTCATGAGTTATTCTGCGGGGGCCTTTGCGAATCCTCGTTTTCTTCCTTCCACCCAGACGTTGGGAGTTCTTGGGCGTTCGTGAGCAGGAAGTCAAATCTTTTCCAGGGTCCGTGTGGAGATTTCGTGACTCCGCCCCATTACAGCACTGGCTTCTCGCGGCACCGACCTGTCAATTGACGGCGCTTTCCCCCCACCACGCGTGCCATCCGAGAGAAGGCAGCGATGGCAGATTGATTGCAATGGCGCTTGACGTTAGGACTAACAATGCAATTGAACGGCCACATCCATACTCCCCCCCCCCCTCTCTCTCTACAATTCCTCCCTTTCTCCCACCCTCCCCAATTTCCCTCCCTTCTTCCCTTAGCACACACACACACAGCCAAAAGAAAAAAAAAGAGAAAAGCCTATGGAGAGCTGCAACGAGTCGAGTGTGGTGATGGTGGGCTAAGTAATCCATCGCTTGCTCCTTCTTTCTATCTTTTTCTCACTCGTGATTTGCATTGGGATGGAATTTTCTTTTAAAACCAATTGATTCCCCAACACTGGGGTTCCTTCCACTTAGCCAACATTTTCAAAAGGAATTTGAAAAGAATAACGTCATTCCTGTTTTTAACAACTGCGTAAAAATGACCTGAACAAACATTTGGTTTTTGACTGTACTGCATCTTGACCACTATACATGCTCAGAAATTTAGAAAATGCGTCCTAGCGGTAGCACAGCGAGGCATCCCATTCAACATGGGAACACGATTTTTATAAAGCTCTCACAAGAATACTCTAGCAGATATTAAAAATCCGAATAAAAACGCAACAGCAATGTGGTCTCTTTTTTTTTTTTTTTTTCCAAAGGGTGTGGGGTTAAAAATTCGAGTTAAGTGGTGTCTGAATGTTTTTCGACTGGCGAAATGCTCGGCACTCTCATCAAAAGGAATTTATTTCTCCTCAACAAAAACGCAGCTTCAAAAAATGTAATTTGCCACGTTTATTTATCGACATTTCATTATATTTTAATGGGTAAAAGTTAAAAGTTGGTTTATAACTGAATCAGTAGAATTATTGCTAAAAGTGCGATGCTGCCATTATTAAACATACGATTAGCTCTCCTTATTCATGTAGTCAAGTTTCATGCACAGGATGTTGCAAAATATACAGGACACTACTGGTGGGTACCTATCCTTTCGCATCAGAGGCTGCTTCATAAAATGATAATTGGGAAATTTTATTTTGTTAACCCATTTATGCCGAAATTGGTAAAATAGAAATTGAGACTTCATATCTTAAATTTATATTCTGTAGCGTGTAATGAAAGAAAAATTAATTTAGAAAGACATAAAAAAATTACAAAAATATAATTAAAAGGTGACTTAAAACTAATAAAATTTAAAAGATTACTAAATAACAAAGGTTACAACAGTCCAAGAAATCTTAAGTATACTGTCCTGGCAATAACTTTCACACCTCGTAGAAACGGACTTCATTATTGACTCGGCACTTGTTTAAAAGGTGACAATATGAAATGACAACGATGAAAAATTTTTGAAAGAATTCGAATTTTGAAATTAAGGTCCGAAAAGTCCGAAAAGTTCACAATAAAAATATCGATGAAATGAAAATGCAGTCCAATAAATAGCCAATTATTTCATGAAACTTAAAAATTAAACATGCTCCATGATAACTTAATTTAAATTTTAATTTTTACGTTTAATTCACTTAACAAGAAAACTAAGTAATGACGTCAGTTCCTGAATTTATTTAAAATTATATGCTGTCGTCCATAGATGTAATTTTTTTATGCCTTTGTAAATTATTTTTTATGTCTTTACATGCTACAGATATAAATTTAAGAAATGAAGTCTCAATTTCCATTTTTACCAATTTCGGCGTACATGGGTTAACAAAATAAAATTTCCCAATTATCATTTTGTGAAGCGGCCCCTGAAGCGAGAGGATAGGCTACCCAGCAGTACTGGCCTGTAAATTTTTGCAACACTCTGTATTTAAAGAAGATAAAAAAATAGAGAGCATTAATTTAGAACAATTAAGATGAATATCAACTCACTGTTTAATGAGAGACTGTCCTTTGCGAATAGAAATCGCTAAATTGAAAAGCAAAAATTGCAGCAGAGAAGTCTGGCGATCATTTAAAGAACTTATTCAGGCAATAACACAATTTCCAGAATAGATGATTTCAAATCTGCATACGGGAAAACGTACAAAACTGTTCGTACCTCAAAGATTTACATTAAAGAAGGATATCAATGATATTCAAGTTCGAATCGGAATCCAGATCTTTTTTCTGTAATTTTTTTCCAAAATTCAGTACCTAACGTAGAATATTTTTTTCTAAATTTTATTTCCCAAAAATAGCGTTTGTGAATTACATTGTTATTGGCTAAAATAAGGTATATTAGAACCAAACAGTGCTATTGTACTCTCGTGTTTTTAAGGTTAAGGAAGCGTATCTGCGTATCTAGTGAAAAATATACTGGCAAGCAAAACACATGGACTGAATTCTGCATTTTAGAGCGTCTTTCTCAAATTTCTTTCAGTTAAAAGTAAAGATCTAGGCTTTATTTACGGCTGCAGAAATATTCTACAAACTTTGCTCAGCTAAATTATTTGGAAAAGAAGCCTCCTGGTGCAGAATCGTAGGTTAAGTCGATTATTCATCTCGTCAGGATAATTATCTTGACATGATATTTATAAATTTTTATAAATTATATTATAGACAACTTTGTTTCTTTTTGCATGGCTATAGAAATTAAAGTAGTGCTGATAAGTAAATGAAAACCTGTAAAGGAAAGGCCTGAACCTACAAAAAGAAACGCGTAATGAAATGAGGCTTAGCCTTCATTCTCAACGGCAAAATTGAATCTAAAGATAGAGAATTTTATTTTTCTTATATTATTAATGGAAACAGTATTCAGAGGGAAACAAATGTAAAGAGAATACAGAGAAATGTGTTTTGTACAACCATTTTCCCAATTAGTAGGGCCTATTATAATATTTTTTTGGTTCATGAGATGATTCTAATTGAATAAATTCTTTGAAGTGACATGTCGGACATGCCTCTCTAATATAAATTTGAAGAATATCTGTCTTTTTGTCTATTTAATAATTTAATTTAATTTTTATAGCTTGTAAGAAAGAAAACATTTTCAAATATCCATTTAATTATTAATATCTGTTTTATACTGTCTCATAAAACTTGACTGCTTCATTGGTATTAATGAAATGATTTAAATAAACAGGACTTGAGAAATAAAAGTGATGACTTTTACTAGTGACATATATAAATATGTTAGTCGTCATATTTATTTATATTTTATGTACATACATTATTATAGGAAAAATTCAGAAGGGAGAATGACGAATTTCCCTTTTCCCTGAAAATAACTAAACTATTAATGCGAATGTAATAACATGAACTAGGTGAATGTACAAATGGCTGTAAATTTTTTATCAGATCTTCCTGACGTTTGTTCATTCCTTAACATTTCCTCTCCAAAATGTAGACATGTTTATTCCTTGTTTAAACACGTACACCAACTCTCGCGTCATTACTTCAATCTTGTGATTTTAAAAGAAAAATACAAACGAACAAAGCTCCACGAAAATCCTGATATTTTGAATGCGCTTTCAGATAAATGCGGAATTTCGCATAAATTTTCTATTTCAAATTCAATACAAAGAAGTCTATTTGTTTTCTTAGCAGGTGCGAGTAAATAAATAAATAAGCAAATAAACAAATAAATCGTGTTTTCCTATTATTTCTTTTCCAAGCGCAGCAGCTACGTCTCTTGTTTCCATTTATCCAGCAAGATATTGGATTTTCTTCTCCTTCGCCCATTTTTCGTAACAAGTTGAGAGGAAAACGGAGAAGGAGGAGGTGGTGGTGGTAGTGGGGGATTGGGGGGCGAATCAGTCTTTCTTCCTTTTTTCTTCTTTAAGGTAAAAGTTAATGCAATTTAGGAAGGCTTTTGTATTTTTTTCCGTCTTATTTTTAGTGACATCAGAAGAAGAGGATGGAGAGAATGAAGGAGAGAGAATAAAGGTGAGAGGAGGAGGGAAGTTAAGGGGGATGCATACGAGGCACTTACTCATGGGTTTGTTCATACAATATTTAAATGTTTCAGGACAATGCTCTCGGCCAATCAATCTTCGAGCTCTCATGCAATATTTCAGCGCAATCTCTTCCATCGTCGCAGGGCTGATTAAATGCCCAGTGCGTGGGCGTACGGAGCCTCGGTTCCCTCGCGGGACTCGGCTTAACAACATTTTCCAACTTCATAAGCGAAGGAAGGGATTTTTCACAGCCCTTTCCGTCGTCCGTGTGGATTGATGCTCACGAATTATCGTCGACGAGTTCATTCAATAAACGCAATATAATGAGCCTCGATGGCGAATTTATGTTCAAAATGGAATAATGAGATTTCCATCAGCCCGTTCTCATTCAAATCTCGAAGGCGACGGGAGTAACTTGCTCGTTGGCCGCTTCTCAGAAGCAAAGATGGAGGAACAGAAAAATATGCAAAACCAGTATCTCCAGAATTTCGGGATCGCTTTTTAAATTATCGAAAATGCAAAAGTTTATTCTTTTGCTCGTTTGAATGAAAAGACGAAAAAGGGACAGTTTGTCTTTCCTAGACACTCTAAACGTATTTCATTTGGTGGCTGTTGTATGCGAACATCATCTTGATGTAATACGGGTCTATGCGACTCTCTAGCGTGGCCTCGTGGTTCGCTTGGAAAGCTCAAGAATACGGCGGATATCA
The DNA here is from genome assembly GCA_023313115.1 of Rhysida immarginata. Classification (NCBI taxonomy): domain Eukaryota; kingdom Metazoa; phylum Arthropoda; class Chilopoda; order Scolopendromorpha; family Scolopendridae; genus Rhysida; species Rhysida immarginata. Next base: position 4,546,882 of record JAHWFO010034948.1, on the reverse strand, counting down.
TTTCGTTCCAAGGTTAAAAGTAATTTTTTCAGAATATTATATTTTATTAAATAGTCAACTCCAATACAAGGTTGCCATATATTATCAGATTTCATTTAGTTGTTCAAGTCATTTAAATTTAATTCAGAATCCACAAACGTGACTTCATTCCCCCCACCATCACCGGATTTAACTCTCAGGGAGTCATCTCGGGGTATATGAACTCTCAGGGAACATTTATATTTCAACTTGATTTTTCCAAAAAAAACCCATCGCTTTACCTGAGCGCCCTTCCAAAATGGTAGACTTGGATAAAATTACTTCGAAAAAGACATTCATTTTGGGAACTATTTTTTGCTCACTGTATCTCTACATGGGTAAAAAAAATCATCTGCGTAGTATTTCATTAGCTCTCCACGAATTATAGAAAGTAAATAGCTGTTCGAAGAAAGTATATCATTTCGAAGTATATCAATATTTGATTATCGTGAAAGAACTTCAAGAGTTGCTCCCTTATAGGGAATAAAATACTGGTTATCATTAATGCAGCATTAAAAGGAAACCTTTCAAATTCGATATTATTAAATTTTACAAGCTATGTCTGGCGAAATGATGTAAATAATGTCGTAAAATGTTTGCTTTTAGCAAGGTTTTGTTTATACAAGTTCAAAATGAGCTCCACTAGAAAATTCTGCACTACTTAAAAGACTACGGTCACTACATTTTTATATCAATAATACTATCGTTATGGCAATATTGAATCTATTTTTGAAACATCTGCCTAAAATTTGAGTGTAGAAAGCACCCATAAATTAAAATTATGACAGCACCCAAGCAGAATGTAATTAGACATGTAACTATTGTAGTTATTACAAAATCTGATATAAAAATATTTTAATCTACCGATAAGAAATCAGCAATGCCGGGAGAAATTCAGTTAAGATGTTGGAATTGGTGAGGGGTGGGGAGAATAAGTCCTAATAAGCGAGACGGGAATGATTAGGATCCTCTCCATCCGAATAGGAAGGGCAGAGCAAATGACAGGCGCGGTGTCGGCGGTGATTAATCGCTATTAGTTTTTAGGAAATGAGGCAATGAATTCAGTAACTGCGGTTCTTAAGCCATTTCCATTACACGAGAAGAGAGCGAGAGAGATTAAGGAGGAAGAAGAACGTCATCAGATGGTTCTGTTCGGGTCCGAGGCTTATAGTAGCAGTTCATCATCAATGGCATCTTGCTGTGCGTTGCTTCACTTAATCAGATTGCGAGGGAGATGAGATAGACTCCCCGTGACTCGATTGCTCACCAGGCGGCATTGACCAATGCCCACGTCTACACACAAACACACACACACACACACACACACACACACACACACACACACACACA
>JAHWFO010034948.1:4528866-4545504 GCA_023313115.1 Rhysida immarginata | reverse complement strand
ACACACACACACACACACACACACACACACACACACACACACACACAGACACTCACTCATAAGAACACATGGACTGACTGACTGATGGAGAGAAGAGATGGAAGTGGAGAGGAATGGTTGGTCGGTGGGGGAAGGGCTAAAAGAGAGAGAGAGAGTGGGAGGGACGACCCAATGACAAAAAGACCAGGAGAAACTCACGAGCCCAGGGGAGAGAGACAGGTGAATTAAGGCGATTGACGAGTGATTACGATAGGACGTGGGAAAAATTCCTAATGTCTAACGGAGGAGAAAGACAAAAGGAGAGACGACATATTCCGAATCGCTAATCACACTAACTTTAATATAACATTTAACAAATATACTGCTGAGCAGAGCACTTCGTATGATTAGTAATGTCTATATCGAAAAGAATAAAACTGAAGAGTGGTGATCACAAAAAAAGTAATAATGTCTTCCTTTTTGATGGCTAGGCAGAAATTTCTACAACTGAAATACTTACATAGGGTATTCCAGAAGTTCGACCACTTATTGATGATTGAATTTTTCAGCAATTCCTTGGTTTGCCCTCAACACTCGATACTCTCCTTAAAGATGGAATCTGCTCAACCGAGATCGAGGTCGTGATGACATTCTTCAGCCATCTGTCGTTGGCTATTTCCGGTTTATCCTCAACTACATACTTCAAGATAATGCGTAACTACACACATCACTTAAAACAAATTCAGTTCGGATTATAGAAGAACCTGCATTTAAAAGGTTGCAATATGCAAAAGTAATTAAGTAATTAATAATAAAAATAAATAATACCACGTAAAACTAAAATTCCTGGTATATATTTTGTACATATTGTACTTTGATAAGCTCATACATTTGAATAGATCTTGAGAAGGAAATGCTTTTATTAAAATTAAATTTAAAACATTAGTGAATCTCGGTATCTTCGGAGATATCTGGAAGATGTTGAAAAAGAAGAACTGATTCAAACTATGTTTTAATGTTGTGCGTAGGGCCGACCCCCCTGCCACATAATAATGATACAAGGTCTAGAAACAAGCGGTGACGCTTGGGGCTAAGGGCTGTAAAGCCTATAAAAGGCCAATGATGATGATGATGAAAAACATTACCTTCTTTCCAAAACTTATTTCCAGAAATTTACGTGAACAAATATACGTAAAAATTCGGGTATTATTAGTATCAATTATTTCCTGGAATATATCCTTCAAACAGGAATAATGCGTCTCGCCTTCCTTAACATTAGATAAGTTTTCATATCACATCACCGAATGAAAAGATATATTCTTAAGCCACGCTTTAACTCAATTTTGAAAATTCCAGCCGCCATTTCTTTTCGTACGCATGATTTGGGGTGCGTCTCTTCAAACCCATTTCCTTATTTTGGTTGCTCAAACCCATACCTGGCTCACATATCACATTACTGTTAAGTATAGTGACTCAAATTTCACATTTTGTAAGATAAGTCAAATCACATTCTTGGATCTAAAACGTCTACTGATTCTGATACAGTCGAAAATTATTTACTACATCATTTTAAATGTATCTAAGGATCACATTTTATGTAATTTTACATATTAATTTTCAGCATTGAAGTTGTTTTGAGTTATAGTATCTATACTACAACAGTCAATTTTTATTTTAGGCAAAGAAATTCTAATTTAAACCGATCAACATGAAGAGGAAGCTACGCCAGAAAAATTTTTCGTTTGTAGATTCTCAGATAACCTTAAGGATTACGATTTTTCCCCCTTGGATTAGGCTTAGCATAATAGGTCTTTCATATTATTTTCGCATGTTCTTAAATATTTTCTTTTCATTTTAAATGTTGTTTATTGAGTTTTTCTTCCGTACACTTTGATTCTTCTTTGCCACTATAAGTATTAAAAATGATCAAGATTTCCATCTCTATAACATTCTTAACTCATTGCTGAGCGTCTTAGATATTTCAAAAAACAAAACTGAAAATCCAGGGAACGGTTTAACAACAAACGATGGGTTTGTTGACTGTAACTTAACAACACATCTAGGGTAATTGAATTTTTTTCTCTCTTCCCTTTGACGGGAGATGTTTTTCTGAGCAATTGTTTCTCCTCGCTCACCCGAAAACGATCCCACGACCCCGGTGGACCGGTTGGCTGCCGATGGGATCCCGGCGGCGCGAGCGACCATCTTCTCTCCTCCTCCTCGAGGGGGTTGATCGTTTCCTTGTTGGCAGGCGGAGAGCGAAGAAAACCCCTCGGACCCGGCGGATTCCGCTGACAGGTAACGTCGCTCACCTGCTCCTCTGTTTTCTTCCCTACCCCGGCCGAACGTCAATCACGGTCGACAGGGTCTCTCTCTCTTCACTCTCCCTCTCTTATTGATTCTGGGCAGCAGCAGAACAAGGAGCGCGAGCGGGCAACTGGCCATCCCCACTGCAGGCCCCACTCTTCCGATGTGCATCACAATTGCCATTATGGAAAACACTCGCCAGGGGAGGGAGGCTGACAGCTATAAGAGAGAAGGGTTTTCGCTTTGTTTAATTCTGTCTCCCATTTGAATTCCCCCGCCCCCCTCCCTTTTTTCTTATCACTGGTTGAGGGGAAGTAGCAACGTGATAATAATGAACATAACAAGAGTGTACATAATAGACTTAATCGTTTGTGATCTTGCTCTGCGATGACGTGCATAGGCCAGTGTTAGAAGCTAGCTTCTCAGATTTGTTCGGTGAGAATTTGCACTTAATAGGGACACCTTTAAAACTTGCTGTTTGAATGTAATAGCCCGACACATAATAAAAAGGGGAATCTGTAATCGTTGAGTTTAACAGTAATTACTTAGCAAGCTAGTTCGTGTCTGGTAAATTGGAGAAGCAAAACGTTTAATCCTAGAATTGTGCAAATAACTCTTAGGAGCAGATAATTTATCGTAATTCTGTAACTGCAGAATAAATTAAAAAAATAAAAATTATAACAGAGACTTATAATCTTAATAGGTAAACTGGAAACGTTAATTGCAAATAACAACCCGTAGTAAAATAAAAACAAACATGGAACTGACATTTAAGCCACCACCACCAGATATATTACTAAAAAGAACCTCTCGGGGTGATGTTGGAGGGAAGATGGTATCTAGTGATCTGGATGTCTAAATTAAGGGCCAATCTATAGTCATGGAACAAATCTGATAATCTGACCCATTTCTTAGGAAAGTCGCGGATGATCAGCTATCTTGTGCTGACTCGGTCAGTTAGCGATTCCTGTAGAGTAGATACAGGATGTTTACAAACGATTAAAGTGTTTCGACAAAATCGCAGTGTGTTTGGCAAGATGGTGTTCAAGAAGTCACGAATTTGGTGGTCGAAATATGGCGGAAAGATGAAGTTCGCACGGCCGGTTTGCAGCTGTGGCTTGAGCCAGTTTTCAAGCATGTCCAGATAGCTATATCCTATTACAGTTTCTTCCGTAAATAAAGACGGACCAAAAAATGTGAATTTTGAGATGGCGGGCAATTTTGATCTGCTTGATTTGGCATAACCAAACTTTGTCACTACAGGATTTCACAAACCGCTGCAATCATTTGTAAACACCCTGTTTAAAGACTTCCAGCAAATTCTAATAGGTAAATGCTGGATGGGTTGGCATTAACATTCTCCCTATTCCCTGACTACGCTATCTCAGTAAGTTTATGTGCTCCCTTCATCAGATATGGCTGAAAACTATTTTCATCAAGTCTCGATTAAATTGTTATTAACAACCGTGACTGTAAAGATTATTCTGGAACATTCTGTATAGTAAGGATCTGAAAGAAGTTTAAATTAAGTCGGTTTTCATAGCGATTCAGTTATATACGCCCATTTCCATAACCAAAGGCCGTAATCCTTATGAGTTAATAATTAATAAAGTTAATTTGAGATGGAAAAAAGTTTAATGTGTGGAAAAGTCCAACTTTTACGATCAGTCTATGTATGTGCGCGTGAGTTTTATCCTGTAATCGGATATTTTACGATTGAGGAAATCAATCAGGATGTTTGATTAATTGCATTCAATCCAATTCGCGATGTTTCGGTTGGATTCGGTTATTCAATTTATTTATTGAACTCTTCGCTGACGTCGAGCTTAACGTAGACCTCATAACAATTGACATTTGTATGAAGTTGTTTATCGAGTGTTGTCTTTCTAATGAGTTGACACTTGGGCTACGGACAGTCGACTTTGCGAAAAGCAACTCTCTTATACTTAAGTGCAGTATTTGAAAAGGAGATTGGCAAGAATGGTGGTGTAGCTTTTTTATACCGAGAGTTAGGTTTTCGCTCGTCGAATGCAATCGTTAGAAAACAACAAGGAACATTGTGGGGGTGAGGTGGGTTTGGGGGGCTTTTTCCAAGTGGTGGTGGTGGCCAGCGAGCGAGCGAGTAATCGGATCGCAGTTGAAGATTGGGACGGCGGTTGCGTGGGCGGCCAGCACCAGGAACACTCGACTAAGTGCAGTCAATTAGCCAATTAAGAAACCCAATTGACACGCATTTCGCTAGGAATTTGGCTTGGCACATTGGACGAGGAAGGGAGGTGGAGGGAAGGCCAGACGAGGGAGGGCAGAAGGGGAGGAGAGACTGCCAAAGGTGGGGTTTTAAAAGCCGCGCACATGAAAGACCAATTTCAGATGAGCTCTCTTCTGTGACTAAAGGGAAGGCAAGGGAGGTGTGGAGGGAGGGGGGGGGGGGGAAACCGGTGCAGAAATCGTGGCAACAATTGTTGTGTGTTCGTAAAGACAATCTATTTTTGACGCGAAAGATTATGCTCAATCGGAGCAATTAGATACCAATTTTCACTCGCAAAACTGGTCCCTATTTCAATCAAAAAGACGTTTAGACTGGAATTGACGAAATTACCGCCGCATCGATAATTTTTCGCTGAAAAATTCACAAACCAACCCCATTGGTTTCGCCTGTGCCTCCAACTAGGAACAAAGAAAAATAATTGTGCCTCCTATTCTTCCATCGCTCCAATTACCTGTTTCGATCTCCACGGTAAAATATTGCAGATAGAGATTGCACTTTCGTGCCATGGTTTCTCTACCACCCCCGTCTTTCAACTCTTTATTCCACTCCCACCACCCCCGTTTAGCCTTTTTTATTTTTTCAAATTCTATTTTGCCTTTTTTTATGTGGTGTGTGGGTTTCAATTACTCTGCAATTATGAAATATTTAAAATGCTCACGAAACAGTTATTTTTATGATAACATTTAAAGGAGAAATAATAAGCGGGGCTTCTATTTATCGTATTTTAAAAAGAACAAAGAGCCGATGATGTTCTTTATTATTATTTTAAATTTTATTAATTAATTATACAGAGTTATAAGAAATGATTAATAATACATAAAAAGTGGTTACATTTTATCCTTTTTTTCTTGTCATCTTCCATCCTCTTAAATACACCACGTATGTATCGCTTGCAGAGCAATTGAATTTTGAAAGGAGGAAGACTGCGGCAGTCAACAACACCAACAGCGGCGGCGACTCCACTTACATTTCCGGCGAATGTTTGCTTAGACGAAAAATAATTTCGTTATGAAGTCACGTACCTAAAAGAAAACGAAGAGCGCTCTTCAGGGGAAGAGGAAGTTTAACGTAAACGGAGCCTGCGTTTGTTTTTCCGTCTGACTCGAATATGTTTTTAAAATTAATTTTCGGTATAATTTAAAGTCGACAAAGATTTTTATTTAAAAAGCAAATGTTGACGAAAAACTACCGCTTTCTAAATTATTCTTTGAAACTAGTCCTAATCTGAAAAATACACTGATAATAAACACGTAATGGAGTAGGAGGGGATGCACGAGTTAATTTGATAAGCTTCGTTTCAGGGTTTTCTAAGTCGGTCCACAAAAAGATGGTCAAATTACGCAGCGGAAGAACGAGACAAGCAGATAGATTTTCAAGTTATTTCTGGTTTGTTACATTTAAAGGGTTTCTGAAAACTGAGCTTTTACCTCTAGGGTTAGAAAGAAATCAATTTAAAGAGAATCTTATCGCTTCGCAAAAATACAATTCTTTTTTTTTTTTTTTTTAATAATAAAATGAAAATAAGAGCCTTAAATGACAGGAAATATTCTTTTCATAGAATGATAGAATGGCTAGAGTTTTAACCCGCACAAAAGGAAACTTTTCAATCAGGCTTCATAGTTGAGTCAATTGATGGGCAGCGGCAGCGTTATTCCTCGTTATCTAGGAGAAAGTACGAGGGGAGTTTCCCAAGTTACGGTATGTGTGCTCCCCGCTGTACAAACTAATGCTGTCGCGTCCAGATAAGTCCTGAGAGGGTTTTCAAGCCATGTATGCCCTTGCCGATCAGATGAATTGGCCGCTTGCCGAGCTAATTTTGCAACTATACATTCTCAGAGAGCTAACAGGATAATGGAAGACCATATAATGCTCAAAATACCCGAAATTTAAAAAAAATTGCTTTGGGAAATATTCACACAACCACTTTATTCGCTGGATCCTACAGCACACATACTTCCAGGGAATATCCAATGGATATCCAGTAATGGATATCACAATAGATATCTTGAATAACCTTGGGATACCCACTGGATATTATATTTTGGACTCGGATATGATGACATGATTACAGCATTATTTCGATATCCATTGAATGTTATTTCTTGTATGGAGATCTATCATCCAGCGACTATCAATCATCTTTTTACAGAATTGAAAATAGTTTCTATGTAGTGTGCGGCTTCAGGATTAAATGACATAAAAAGACTACTAAAAAGTTTATTGAAGATTGTCTAAAAGAAGTAGACATTTCATGCTCGGACTGGTATATACACAGAAAAATTGCGGTGGAATCGTATATGAAAATCAATATAATTAAAAATTATATAAACAATTCTAGTTTTTTTTTTAGAAACAGTCCTCGTACAAATGTAAGACTTATTCGTTTCTAAGTTGGCTACCCACTATTTTTGCAGTTAATACGCCATTTTATCCATGCAATAACTTTTGTAAAAATTTCGATGAATCATAGAGGAATAAGCAATGGAATATAATCGAAAATTTGTTCAAAATTATATTCCAATAATTTTTGCGGAAACCAACTAAAAGATAACCGGCATATTTTCTTAAGGATATTGATGGCGCCAAAACATTTTACACGCAAAAATTTTTAAGAGTTCATATGAGTCTGTTCTAAAATTTGTTTGGACATTAAAAATTCTGAAATCTTGAAGTGATGTACAAATGCATTTTTCATATGCTTCGTTAATTATAAAGAGACAGAAGCGCTCTCCTAAATGTTTCATTCTAATCTCTTAAAAATTGCTAGAACTAAAGGCAATTCAAATTTATGATCTTTACAACTTTGGAATTCGGCGTTTTATAGCCACGTTGGCGGTCTATGAACCGACGACTTTTTTTTGGTTGTTTCACGAGTCCATGTTTATACAGAGATACTCTCTTTGGTAGAATCTGTTCCTTCGTCGGCGGCGGGATTTGTTAAGGTAGCATTTAGTGAAGATAATTCATAAGGTTCCATAGTGGAAGGCCTTTTTTTCCCTCTTTATTTCATTCTTTCTTTTCTCCTTCGTCTTTCTTTCTTTCTCTTCCTATCTCGCTGGCATCAGCAGAAGTGGTGGCGAAAGCACTGGTGGAGAGGGAATCGTTCGTTGGTGCGCAACTCCCTTGTTATTAAAGGCTGGAAATCCTGTTGTCGGCGGCGGCGGGAAGACGGAGGAGAAAAGCCCTGAACCTCCTTCGTTTCTGAACCTTTTGACTCGCTCGCCAAAAAGGTGGGGAGAGAGAGAGAGAAAGAAAAAGATGGAAAGGAAAAGGCATGAAGCATACCTCCACAGAATAATTACAAATAGTTAATCATTTCTTCTATAAAGGGAGGAGAAAACGATGCAATACGGAAAAAAAGAAGAAACAGAAAGAAAAAGAGGAAGGAGGAAGAGTTAAAAAAAAGTAAATAAAAATTAAAATTAAAAAAGTGGCTTCTTCTTCTGCTGGTATTTTTAAATGACGGATAACAAACAGCGTAATTGCTTTCCTGACAAACAAAAGGTGAGTGACTATTCAAGGAAGGATATGTCTTTTTTTTTTCATTTCTTTTTCAGTCGACGCGTTAAATTGACAATCCACTTGGAAAATGCAGATAAGCGCAGCTGCATTTCAAGCGATGACAAATACATCAGAGACAAATGAAGGCGCTCGCGTGCGATTTAAGGTGGGAGGGGGTCGCTTTTCCCATCCTTCTCCCTTCTCTCATCTCTCCACCTCTCTTTTCACTTTGTTTTTATTTGTAAATAATTAAGTTATCTCTTGAGCACCGATGCGAAAATTAAATGAGTTGGCTTTAGTTAAAAGTTTTAGGCCTTAAAAAAAAGAAACTAACGTACGAGTGAATTAAATTATTTTTGGACTTTAAGCTAATTTTTTTTTATTTTTTTAATCGTTTCGCGTAAGAACACGACCCTGCGTTGTTCCACGTATTTTGAACATTTGTTTTTAAGTGGCATTGCAAGGCAATCGCTTCAATTGGGCTAATGAGATCACGTGATTGACCGTGCCGCCCTTTCTGTCACTAGTCCCACTCGACGGAATAAAACATACAAACGAAGCAAAACAACCCTTTTGAATTTCGCCTGTAAACACCTGAATGGGTTCGCCCTCCTTTTTTTTGTATTTTTCCCTCTTATTTTATTTGCTAAGTGGCCACTCTAGCGTTCGGGATATCCAAAGAGCCCCCTCGTCCTAGTGATTGAACGTTCAACAGTCCCCTCCCACTCATCGTTCTACCTCTATCTGTCTGTTCATCTGGCTTCCACCCCTTGGAGGAGACGCGCACCTCCAACTCCACTCGCTCCTTAATTACAGTGGACCCGGCGCAGACAAGCCTCCCTTCCTCTCAGGCCGAGCCTTCTTCTTTAACTTGTCTTCTTACCATTCTGACAGCGAGAAACGGCAATGAAACAAAGCCGAGGTTTCAACATTCAGACTCTCTCTCTCTCTCTCTCTCTCTCTCTCTCTCTCTCTCTCTCTCTCTTTCTTCAGCTGACGGACTCTTTACCTTATGCAAACGGATCCGCTCAAGCTGTGCCTTCGGAATAATTTTAAGATTACGAGCCTCTCGTTTTGGATTTTATTTCGAGTTAAATTTTTAGTTGACTGTCTGAATTTTAATTTATTTAATTAAGTCCTATTGGAATATAAATTGCCGTTTGGATGGGGTTAGGCATATTTTTAATGTCATCACTGAGTTTTAAAGTTAAACGACCTTTCATTGGTAAAGATTGTTAAATTGTAACTTGTAATGCGGCGTCTTGAATCGCGCAAACAAAACCGCGCACAATAAAATAAAACAAATATAATATGACCAAGGGTATACATAAATATATTTCTTTTGTATCTATTTAATTTCCCCCCTTTTCGATTTCCCCTCTTTTTCCTTCCTCGCCCTCCTACATCCCTTTGGTACTTTTTTTTATATATATTTTCTCGCCTTAAATTGCCTCGTACTCTTTCTCACTTTAAAGCGCTGCAGTTTCTGTGCCTTTGGTAATAACAGTCATCTTGGATTTTGAGCACCAACTAGATATTATAGGGGGAGCCACATGCAACCGTCGGGTGGGGAGAGGAGAGGAGAGGATGCCAACGAGATAACCTTTCTCCATGTCTCGGATGCAGCGGCTGTGCGCATGCGCACCTAAGAGCGAAAGCTGGATAATCTCAGAGCGAGGGAAGCCGACTCTAATTAACGGAAGATTTATGTCGGAGCGGTGCAATGACGTCACCCGAACACAAAGGCAACCAGAAGCAATATGGCTGCGAGCACGCTACCTGGCGATTACCGAGCGGACTCGCTTCGAACGGGGCTAAAGAACCCATTGGGCCGAAGGGTTCCGTCCGTTCGTCCGCGGGCCCACCGCTTTAGATTTTTATCTCTCCACCCGACTAACAATGTATGGAGGAGAAAAAAATCTTCGGGGAAAAGAAAAAGAAAGAAAGCGCAGAAAATGGCAGCGACTCTTCAATAATAAACAGGAACAGCGAGGAAAAAGTTTTTTTGCGGTTAAAAACTGCAAAAGCTTTTCATCAAAGTAAGAAATCTTATTTTTGCGACGTAAAAGCATTGTTTTAATGTTATCTAAGCACACCTAAACTCGAAATTCGGAAGAATATTTTCTAAATAAGGAGGCCGTTTTAATCTGCGCTCTTGATTGATTAAAACGCGATTATTTGAGAGTTTTGCTGGAATTCCTTCACGCCACTTCATTATCAGCCGCAGAAACAGAAACGCCGCACTCTTTCCATTATAACAAAAAAAAAATGGAGAAATTGTTCTAGTTTTTAAAACTAATCAGACCCTTTCAAATTGCACTCGTACCTATGTCTACAAATTACGCACGGAGCATTCAAATGTGCAATTTATTTCCTAATAAAGCGTCCCCATTGCTCTCGAAAATACTTCAACTGATCGCTCAGCACAAATGAGAACGGGATCAATTAAATTTTTTTTAAATGACTAAGGATGCACTCAGATTCACGGCTAAGTTTTCCTCCTTTATCGACGACAGACGATAAAACATTTTTTTGTTAAAACATCACGGTTTATGATGACCAGTTTCGCTTTTTATTGTTAACCGCAATTCTTTCTGTTTGCCGTTCGACCTGTTAATTGTTCCTCTCGGTAAGGGGAAAAAAAATAAAAAAGCCCGCCTTTCAATCAACAATCCTTCGGAAGGAGAAGATTCCGCAACACGAAGAAAAGATGGCCGAGAGAACAAATAAAAAGAGACGAACTCTGATTGGACGGAGAGCAGACGGTTGTGTGTGTGTGAATTTGAAGGGGGTGGCAATGGGGAATGGGTTGAAAGGGTTAGAAAGGGGTTGATTTGGTTGAAAAGAGGCAGACGGAGCGATAAGCGTGGCGGCCATTACCAGCCACTCTTTGATCTGATCAAATTTATCACCTGCGATTTGAAAGCAGGTTTATATTTAAGGAGAGGAAAAAAATGGAGGTGGAGGGGGAGAGAGATAGAAAAGGAAAAGAAAAAAAAAAGGAAAAGAACAACCCACAATGAACTTTCTCTCCTTCTGCCATGACCAAGGGTTTTGCATCGGGGTCGCTTTCTTTTCTTTTAACGAGTTCCACGAAATTAGCATAAGAGTAGTCCTTGTTCAACACAGAAAAAAAATCTTTCATGCCTTTCTCTCACTCTGCATCCTTTTTTTTTGGATGATTTAAATGGTCGACTGCTTAATCTTTTGGTTGCCTCATCTGATTAAAATAAAGCCTCTTTAACCGCCGAGAGAATTATTATTAATGTTGACGGTAGAGGTGAAGCAAATGGGGGAAAAGTAACTTGTTTTTACATATACAGTTACGAAACTAAATTGTAAGTTTCAAATGAACAAAATAATGTAATCTTCTGCCCCTTGTTTGCAGTAGTTAATCTCTATATAATTCATATTTTGCGTGAACACATGATATATAAGTAGCAACGAAACATTTTAGCCATACTATTCTAATCCAGTTTCACAATATTCTAGTAGTTTCTTTAAATAATTTAAAATATAAAAGAAGAGCTTTCCTTAAAACTTTGAATGGTGTTCGTCGTCAAGTTTCTGATTCACCATTACCAATATACATTTTATTTTTCTTTCGATTTTTTTATATATTTATTATATTTTCATTATTCTATCCCAATGACTCGTTGATAGCAATGATGAAGTTCGAAAGAGAAAACTTTGATGACTGCTGCTGCCTACTGTTGAGGCTTTATGAGGCTAAAGCAATTTACAAAGCGCGACTTACCAGACAAAAAGCACTAAAAAATGGATTTTTTTAAAATTTCGTTTTAATTCTATTAAGTTATTAATTTTTTAAATTCGAAAACTATTAAATACCTGATTAAAAAAACAACATAGATGCACACAGGTTTATATTTTTTTATGAAGGATATTATTAGGATGAAATGTAAAACTGTGCTTTTAACTTTTTACCCCCCCCCCTTTTTTTTTTCTTTTCAAGAAAAATATTTAATTTCAGTATTAATGGTATAATGTCAAAACTGGACAAACGGTAGTAACAAACAAAATAAGAAGAAAACCACAATTTCACAAATGAGATTTTTAATCTGGAGTCATGGATATACATTTCGAAGACTGTCCTCTTCATCAGCGTGTAAATTGGGAATACAATGAGCGACTGTATATAGCCATTAATAAAAAATTATGATAAACGGAAAAACAATGAATAAGATAAATTACAAGTAACCAATCAGGAAAATATAAAAAAAAACTGAAAATTTACAGATAGTAATAAAAGAGATAATAACCAATCAAGTTGTTTTCCAAGAATAAAAACAATGAGTAATAATACTATTTAACAAAGAACATATTTTACAAATAGTAACCAATCATTGACAGGTATAGGGCCCAAATTACTCTTAAGTAATTTTCCCGTAGATTTTTTATTACAAATTTCCACAGATTTAAGGAAATATATCAGGTTGTTGCAAAAGCTTCTTCCGGTTCTAGAACCCGTGCCCAAGAAGGGCTCATTTTCCGAGGAGGGTGTTCATATGTTTTCAAACAAATTATTGCATTCGATTCCTGAATATCTTTGCTAAATTACATCCAAGAATCAACTTTCTGACTATACATCTATGAGTGCCATCAACGGTCTGAAATGGACCTTTCACGCGAGCATATTCGAGCAATAATCTTCTACGAGTATTCTGGAAAGATCAGTGCTGCGCAATGTCACCGAAACATTTTCCAACGTTTAGGTTATTGACACTGTTAGTTACGTACAATAGAAGAATGGTATCGCCGGTTCAGACGCGGAGATAGCACTCTTCAAGATGCACCTCTCTGGTCGGCCAATCATGATTTCAGATGGTGATCTACGCCAAGCAATTGATGAAGATCACAATGTAACAACGAGGGAACTCGCAGAACAGTTCAAGGTTCACTTTTCAACCATTCCCCGGCATCTGCATGAGCTGAATCTGTCATTCAAGTTCAATCGTTTTTGTGTTGGAATAAAAATCCGGAAAAAACTTGCAACAACCTGATACTAGTAGTACAACAACTTTCGGTCCTTAGTGGTATGGAGATATTCAACTAATTTTATATCAAAATTATGGCCCTGTTTTAAGACATGGTCTGCGAAGTTAGAAATACCTAATTGACAATTTTTGATACAAGAAATGTGCTCTTTAATTCTTTTTTCAAAGCATTCGAAGTGTGGACCCATAATGGTGTCCACAAATTGAACATGGAATTTTATAAACTTCAGATTTTTCTTCTATTGGAATTACATCTTTAGTACCACCCAGATTTTTGAGGGAATTTTGACTCTTATAAGCTAATTTAAGACCAAATGTTCTGGCTGTCTTCGTAAAGCCTTTATTGAATGGTAGAATTGCTGTTTGAATGGTAGAACTAAATAAGGCTTACTGTCTTTTATGGTTTTAAATGTCGTAATATTTTCAACCTTTAGTTTTAATATATTAAAAACTTCTTCAAAATTATTATGTCATCAGTTTGTAATTAAGTTAAATACCCTTTGCGTTAATATTAATTTTAATTTTGAAAACGAACAGGACAAAAAAACTTTCGTTCTTAGATATTCTTCTCCAACGTTGCAATAATCTACTATTAGTGGGCGTTTATAGGAACAATAACTTTGTCCCAAGTCACTCAAATCATTGTATTTCTCAAAAATCAGCGGCTTCCTACCATTTAGAAGAACACGAAAATTACCCCTGAGTACTGAAAGTAGAATTAGAAAGAATTATGCAATTTACCAAAATTATTGGGTACAGTGAAGATATTATGAAACTCAATCAAAAAGTTATCGGGAGTCTAAATTAACATTTGGTCTTAAATTACTGTAGCTTATAAGAGCCAAAATTCCCTCAAAATTTGGGAGCCACTAAAGATGTAATTCCAATAGAACAAAAATCGGGAGTTTATAAAATTCCATGTTCAATTTGTAGACATTATTATTATGGGTCCACACTTCGAAGCTTTGAAAAAAGAATTAAAGAGTACATTTCTTGTATAAAAAATTGTAAATTAGGTATTTCTAGCTTCGCAGACCATGTCTTAAAACGGGGCCATAATCTCTATCTATATAAAAATAGATGTTCGTATATATGTATGAGATTGATAAACTCCAACATCGTTTGACCGATCACCATGAAAGTTGGCATATGTAATTGTTTTTTCATGGAGAAGGTTTTTATGCTATCCATTTTACTGTAATTTTACTTTAACTCCCCATAGATGGCGCTGCAAGAGGATAAATAATAAAGCGCTGGATTACTATTAGTCCCGGGCGACGTCAGGTTTACGGCTAGTTTTGATATAAAATTAGTTGAATATCTCCATACTACTCAGGACCGAAAATTATTGTACTGTACGTATTTCCTTGAATCTATGGAAATGTTGTTGATCGAATATATTTATTGGTGGTTAAAGGAAAAGTAGGATATGGGATAATACATTAAATATGAAAAAAAAGTCTATATATCGGTCTCTGCTACCGATGTCAACACGTGCGTACTCATCACGTTCTAGGCAGCATGTCTCAGGTTTCACTTGTGACGTCATCCCAGCATGCACTGAGTCGTGAGCTCTGGCGTAAACGATATCCTCTGGTGGCAATCTCGCACAATCATCCATCACAGGATATTAACAAAAATCTACTGGAAATTTACTTAATAGTGACTTGGGCCCCTATCCCTGTCAATGATTGGTTACTATTTGCTGAACATGTCCTTTCTTACATAGTATTATTACTCATTGTTTTTATTCTTGGAAAATAATTTGATTGATTATTATCTTTTATTACTATCTGCAATTTTTCAGTTTTTTTAATATTTTCCTGATTGGTTATTATTTGTATTTCTGTTTATCATTTTTATTTCCTTGATTTGGTTTTTAATGGCTATACCTATATAGTTACACTTTTGTATTCCCAATTTACACGCTGATGAAGAGGACAGGGTCTTCGAAATGTGCATCCGGGTTCCAGATTAAAAATCTCATTTTGTGGAATTTGGTTTCTCTTCTTATTTTGTTTGATTTAATTGCAGTTAAATGATTTTAAAAGGAACATTAATTTTATTTATGAATTTGTTTCTCAAGAGTAGTTAAGATTTGAAAAGTTCCTCCTTGTAGTTAAGATTGTCTTAAGTGGTTTTGTCCAATCTGTAGATTGATTTGAATTAAGCGCAATTTGTTTAAACGCTGTTTACTACAGGAAAGTGGTCGGAAAGTTACGTAATTGTTTTGCATGTTACTTGAAAGCTCTATTAATGAAGGGTGTTATTAAGGGAGAAATGGTTGAAATGCTCCGGAAATGCCATGTCACCGGGAATGTGGAGGCATTTACCATCTAACATTACCCATATAGGTTGTATTAAACTTGTAATAACGAAGTGCTACTTTTACATATAACTTATCGTTCAGGTTCTGCTTTAAAAAAGAGGCAATTCATTCAGTTTTTCCATAAATTTATTCATGAATTTCTTGGCTGGCAAGTTTCTTTGATGTTTCAGTGTTTTGTTAAATCCTTACAATTCGTTATTAAATAACATCTAAAAGTATATGAATTTGTCCACTTGAATCGACAATATGTTGAATAACAATAAAAGTGATTTTTTGTGTGCTCAATAAATGGTGTGTGGAAGGTCATTGCAATCTTTAATAGATGACGATAACTCGGGTGAACGTCGTTATTATTCAATTAAACAGTGGCCAGAACCCTGATCCAGACGCTAAAATATCGCAATTGTGTAGAAAGAATCCTGCGAATGAACATTACTTAACTCACTGCAAAAAAGCTCTACCATAATCATAGAAAGGGTTCTAATACGTAGAAGGTCTCTAACTTTTAACAAAATAAAAGAATTGGACTAAAATGAAAAAAGAGATAGATAAGAAATACATAACGATCTAGAAATAGTAATAAAATATTTTAATTTAAGGTTTAGATAAGTTTTTCAGGCGTTTTCATTATTAAATCGATAGCATATAAAATTTTTAATGTACATCAAATGGATTGAGTTGGCAGGAAGGAGAAGGACGTATCAGTAGTAAAGATAAGCAAGAAAATAAAATAATTCCTTATTTCGGTCGTAAAAAGCAGTATTTCGTAAAAACTGATTCGAGAAATTTTCAAATATCTGCTTAAGGTGTCCTACAATGACGGAATCCGAACTACCAATTTCGAACATTTCTTTTGCTAATGAACTTTTCTAGAATAAATAAACGGTGGAAATTACGAATACTTTACAATTAATTTTGAATTTAAAAAATATAATTCAAATTGCAAATATTTAGGCCTATAAGTTTCCAGTGCAAGACGATTCTCAGTTGCTGATAAAGATGTTACTTTAGAATTTGTAAGGTATTGCTTATGGGAAAAAAAATCTGATAAAGCTGAGAATATTTTTTCCTAAAATTTTTAATTGGAAAATTTATTTTCAGCGCTCCTTATTATGTTTCATTTTGACGAGTCCAGGGCAATTCGTGAAGAAAGCAAAATATATGTTTTTAGGGTTTTTAATTGCTGCGATGAAACTTCACACATCCATTATCCTTAAATTGTAGGGTGAATTGCTTTG